>PISX010002786.1:0-151407 GCA_004024625.1 Mellivora capensis | reverse complement strand
AAGAAGAAGAAGAAGAAGAAGAAGAAGAAGAAGAAGAAGAAGAAGAAGAAGGGGAGAAGGAGGAGAAGAAGAGGAAGAAGAAGGGGGAGGAGGAGGGGGAGGAGGAGGAGGAGGAGGAGAGGAAAAGAAGAAGAAGAAGAAGAAGAAGAAGAAGAAGAAGAAGAAGAAGGAGAAGAAGAAGGAGGAGGAGGAGGAGGAGGAGAAGAAGAAGAAGAAGAAGAAGAAGAAGAAGAAGAAGAAGAAGAAGAAGAAGAAGAAGGAGAAAAAGAAAAAGAAGAAGAAGAAGAAAAGAAGAAGAAGACCCATCAATATGCTGTCTGCAAGAAACTCAGTTTAGACCCAAAGACACCTCCAGATTGAAAATGAAAGGGTGGAAAACCATTTAACTGTTAATAGACATCAAAAGAAAGCTGGGTGGAAATTCTTATAACAAATAAATTAGATTTTAAGCCAGGATATAATAAGGGATGAGGAACGATGCTATATCATACTTAAGGGGACTGTCCACCAAGAAGATCTAACAACTTTAAATATCTATGCTCCTAACATGGGAGCAGCCAATTATATAAACCAATTAATAACAAAATCAAAGAAACACACTGACAATAATAGTAGAAGACTTTAACACCCCCCTCACTGAAATAGATCATCTAATCAAAAGATCAATAAGGAAATAAAGGCTTTAAATGATGCATTGGATCAGATCACAGATTTTTTCAGAACATTCCATCCCAAAGCAACAGAATACACATTCTTCTCTAGTGCAAATGGAACATTCTCCAGAATAGATCACATCCTGGCTCACAAATCAGGTCTCAACCAGTACCAAAAGATTGGGTTCATTCCCTACATATTTTCAGACCACAGTACTTAGAAACTAGAACCCAACCACAAGAGGAAAGTTGGTTTCAAATACGTGGAGGTTAAAGAGCGTCCTACTAAATAATAAATGGCTTAATCAGGAAATTAAAGAAGAATTTTAAAACAATCATGGAAAAAAATGAAAATGAAAACAAAATGGTTCAAAATCTTTACAACACAGCAAAGGTGATCCTGGGAGGAAGTATATAGTGACACAAGCCTTTCTCAAGAAACAAGAAAGGTCTTAAATACACAATGTAACCCTACTCATAAGGGAGCTGGAGAAAGAACAACAAAGAAAGCCTAAACCCAGCAGGAGAAGAGAAATAATAAAGATCAGACCAGAAATCAATGAAATATAAACCAAAAGAACATTAGAACAAATCAACAAAACTTTGAAAGAATTAATAAGACTAATAAATGCCTAGGCAGACTTAGCAAAAAGGAAAGAGAAAGGACCCAAATTAATAAAATCATGAATGAAAGAGGAGCGATCACAACCAATGCCAAAGAAATACAATTATAAGAACATATTATGGGCAACTATATGCCAGCAAATTTGATAATCTGGAAGAAATGGATACATTCCTAGAGACATATAAACTACCACAGCTGAACCAGGAAGAAATTTAAAAAAAACAAAACGTGAAGAGATCCATAACCAGTAAGGAGATTGAAGTATTAATCAAAAATCTCCCAACAAATAAGAGCCCAGGGCCAGAAGGCTTCCCAAAGGAATTCTACCAAACATTTAAAGAAAAATTAATACCTATTCTTCTTAAACTGTTCCAAAAAATAGAAATGGAAGGAAAACATTCAAACTCATTGTATGCAGCCAGCATTACCTTGATCCCAAAACCAGAGAAAGACCCCAGCACAAAAGAGTCTTATAGACCAACATCCTTAATGAACACTGATGCAAAAATTTTCACCAAAATACTAGCCAATTATTTTTGTACATTAAAAGGATTATTCACCACAACCAAGTGGGATTTATTCCTGGGCTGCAAGGTTGGTTCAACATCCATAAATCAATGTGATGCAATACATGAATAAAAGAAAGAACAAGAACCATGTAGTACTCTCAATAGATGCTGAAAAAGAATTTGACAAAGTACAGCATCCTTTCTCAATCAAAACTCTTCACAGTTTAGGGATGGAGGGTACATTCCTCAATATGATCAAAGCCATCTATGAAAAACCCACAGCGAATATCATTTTCAATGGGAAAAAACTTAGAGCTTTTCCCCTAAGGTCAGGAACATGGCAGGGCTGTGCTATCCAACATATTATTAGAAGTTCTAGCCTCAGCAATCAGACATCAAAAAGAAATAAAAGTCATCCGAATCAGTAGAGAAGTCAAACTCTCACTCATTGCAGATGATAGGATAGTTTATGTGGAAAACCCAAAAGACTCCACTCCAAAACTCTAGAACTCACACAGGAATTCAGTAAAGTGTCAGGATATAAAATCAATGCACAGAAATCAGGTGCATCTTTATACACCAACAGCAAAATAGAAGAACAAGAAGTTAAGGAGTTGAATACAATTACAATTATACCTAAAAACATAGGCTACCTAGGAATAAACCTTACCAAAGAGGCAAAGAATCTGTATTCAGAAAACTATAGATTACTCATGAAAGAAATTGAAGACACACACACACAAATATGGAAAAACATTCTGTGCTCATGGATTAGAAGAACAAATATTGTCAAACTGTTTAATCTACCTAGAGCAATCTGTGCATTTAATGCAATCCCTATCAAAATACCATCCACTTTTTTCAAATAAATGGAACAAATAATCCTAAAATTTATATGAAACCAGAAAAGACCCCAAATAGCTAGAGATATGTTGAAGAAGATAACCAATGTTGACAGGATCACAATTCCAGACTTCAAACTCTATTACAGAGCTGTAACCATCAAGACACTATTGTGCTGGCACAAAAACAGACACAATGATCAATGGAACAGAATAGAGAGCCCATAAATGGACCCTCACCTCTATGGTCAATTAATCTTCAACCATGCAGGAAAGTATGTCCAATGGAAAAACAAGTTTTTCCACAACAAATAGTGTTGGGAAAATTGGACAGCCACATGCAGAAAAATGAACCTGGATCATTTCCTTACACCACACACAAAAATAGACTCAAAATGATGAAAGACCTCAATGTGAGATAGGAATCGGTCAAAATCCTTGAGGAGGCACAGGCAGCAACTTCTTTGATCTCAGCCGCAGCAACTTCTTCCTAGAAATATCACCAAAGGTAAGGGAAGAAAGGGCAAAAATGAACTATTGGGACTTCATCAAGATCAAAAGTTTGCACAACAAAGGTAACAGTCAACAAAAGCAAAACACAACCAACAGAATAGGAGAAGATATTTGCAAATGACATCATTGCAAAAGGGCTAGTATCCAAAAATCTATAAAGAACTTATCAAATGCAACACCAAAGAACAAATAATCCAATCAAGAAATGGGCAGAGGACATGAACAGACATTTCTTCAAAGAAGACATCCAAATGGCCAACAGACACATGAAAAAGTGCTCCACATCACTCGGCATCAAGGAAATACAAATCAAAACCACAGTGAGATACCACCTCACACCAGTGAGAATGACTAAAATTAACCAGTCAGGAAATGACAAGGTTTGGCAAGGATGTGGAGAAAGAGGAACCCTCCTACATTGTTGGTGGGAATGCAAGCTGATACAGCCACTCTGGAAAACAGCATGGAGGTTCCTCAAAAAGCTGAAAATAGAGGTGCCCAGGACCCAGCACTGGCACTACTGGGTGTTTACCCTAAAGATACAAATGTAGAGATCTGAAGGGGTATGTACACCTGAATGTCTAAAGCAGCAATATCCACAATAGCCAAACTATGGTAATAACCTAGATGCCCATTAACAGATGAATAGATAAAGAAGATGTGGTATATATATACAGTGGAATACTATGCAGCCATCAAAAACCCTGAACTCTTGCCATTTGCAATGACGTGGATGGAACTAGAAGGTATTATGCTAAGGGAGATAAGTCAATCAGAGAAAGACAATTATAATATGATATCTCTGATATCATATGGAGGTCATGGGGGGGTAGGGAGGGAGAAAATGAAACAAGATAGTACCAGGAAGGGAGACAAATCATGAGACTCTTAAATCTCAGGAAACAAACTGAGGGTTGGTGAGGGTGGGACAGGTTGCTGAGGGTAAGGGTAGGTATAGGGTGGCTGGGCTATGGACATTGGGGAGGGTATGTGCTACGGTGAGTTCTATGAGTTGTGTAAGCCTGATGATTCAAACACCTGTACCCGTGAAGCAAATAATACATTATATGTTAATAAAAAAATATGGAAGAACCAGAGAAATCTGTGTAAGGTCTATAGCTTAGGTAATTTTTACATTCCAAAGACAATTTCTTAGTTTTTACAAATACATCATAGCTATGCAAAATGTTAACATTACGGGCACTGGTGAGTGGTGTTCTAGAATTCTGTTACCTCTGCAACTTTTCTGTATTTTTTTTTTAGTCTTAAATAGTTTACTTAAAATCAGGCAATACAATAGACAATATTAACAGATTACATTTAGAAAAAAAAAACTTATGCCCACTTAAGTTTTCTTTAAAGCACCTTACAAAATCCCTTATAAAAGCTCTCAGCAAACTTGGCATAGATGTGAACTTTCCTAAGCTAATACAGAGTACCTACGAAAAAAATTCCATCTTTTCAACAAATGGTGTTGGAACATATTGATATACACATCAAAAAAAAATCTAGATACAGACTGCAAACTCTTCACAACCATTAACTCAAAATGGATCACAGAACTAAATATGAAACAGCAACTATAAATCTCATAGAAGGTAATACAGAAAATTTAGAGGATCTTGGGTTTGGCAAATACTTTTTAGATACAAACCAAAGGCACATTACATGATATAATGATAAACTGGATTTAATTAAAGTTTAAAATTTCTGTTCTCCAAAAAACAATGTCAAGAGGATTAGAAGACAAGTCACAGCCTGGGAGAAAATATTTGCAAAAGACACATTTAATAATGTACTGCTGTCTAAAATATACACAGAACTCTTAAAACTCAGCAATAAGTGAACAAGCAACCCAATTTAAAAAAATAAAAATAAAAATAAAAATAAAAACAAGCCCCAAATCTTAACACCTCACCAAAGAAGACATAAAGATGGCAAATAAGCCTATAAAAAAAAGTTCCACATCATGTGTCATCAAAAAGATACAAATTAAAACAATGAGATACCACCGTACACCTATTAGAATGGCCCAAATCTGGAACACTTAAACCAAATGTTGGTGAGTACAGGGAAAAACAAGAATTGTCATTCATTGCTGATGGGAATGCAGAATGGTACAGCCACTTTGATAGATGGCTTGGTGTTTTATTAACAACAACAACAACCAAAAAAAAAAAAAAGAGAGAGAGAGAGAGAGAGGCTCCTGGGTGGCTCAGTGGGTTAAAGCCTCTGTCTTCAGTTTGGGTCGTGGTCCCGGGGTCCTGGGATTGAGACCAGCATCTGGCTCTCTGCTCAGTGGGGAGCCTCCTCCCCATAATCCACCTGCCTCTCTGCCTACTTGTGATCTCTGTCAAATAAATAAATACTTTTTTAAAAAAATGAAAAATATTCTTACAATACAATCCAGCGATTTTTTTCTTTGGTGTTTTCCCAAAGGAGTTGAAAACTTACATCCATACAAACCTGCACACAAATGCTTATGGTAGCTTTATTCACAATTTCTTAAACTTTTAAAAAAAATTTTCTTTTAATTATAATCACAATTCTATAGTTACTTTTTACAAAAGGTGAGTGAAATTAGGTGAATGAAATTAGTTGAGTGGAATCACCAAACTTTGTAAGCTAGCCTAGATGCAGTACTTTATAACAGCAAAGTCCAAATTTGAACCCGTCAACCTGAATAGAGAAAGCAAGTCCTTTTCACACAGTAATTAAACCTTTGATTAATAGCTATATATTCCTTAGGAAAAGGAAATATTGTTAACTTATTTAAGTGTAGGTTAGTACCAGAAGTCTGTTCTCTATGCACTTATATATATTTTGTATCATTGTGTTCAGTTAGCCACTGTATAGTACATAATTGGTTCTGATGTGGTGTTCAATGATTCTTTAGTTAAGTATAACACACAGGGCTCATCACAGCATGTGTACTCCTCAATACCCATCATCCTGTTATCTGAAACCTCCAGATTTTTTCTTGGGGTCCATAGTCTCTCATGGTTCATCTCCCTCTCTGACTTTTCCCCCTTTGGATTTCCCTCCTTTCCCCTATGTGTCCTGCCACAGTTTGGTTATTATGGACATTGCTGTTATGAACATTAGTGTGCACGTGCCTCTTCTTTTTGTTATGTCTGTATCTTTGGGGTAAGTACTCAGTAATGCAATTGCTGGTCATAAGGTAGCTCTACTTTTAATATCTTGAGGAAACTCCATACTGTTTTCCAGAGTGGCTGCACCAGCTTGCATTCTCACAAATGTAAAAGGGTTCCCCTTTCTCCACATCCTCGCCAATATTTGATGTTTTCTATCTTGTTAATTTTTGCCATTCTAACTGGTGTAACATGAGAGTTCATTGTGGTTTTGATTTGTATTTCCCTGATGGCTAGTGATGTTGAACATTTTTTATGTGCTGTTAGCCATTTGTACGTCTCTTTTGGAGAAGTGTCCATTCATGTCTTCTGCCCATTTTTTTTTGACTGGGTTATTAGTTTTTTGAGTGTTGAGTTTGAGAAGTTTTTTTATAGATCTTAGATATCAGCCTTTTATCTGTAATGTCATTTGCAAATATCTTCTCCCATTCTGTGGGTTGCCTCTTAGTTTTGTTGACTGTTTCCTTTGCTTTATGACATGCTAGAATGGGCAATACTATGGAAATGTTAAAGTTAATGGCTTTCAGGGGTTAGTGGTGAGGAACAGATGAACAGGTGGAGCACAAAAGATTCTTAGGCCAGTGAAATACTCAGTATGATCCTATAATGATGACTACTTGTAATTATATATTTGTCCAAATTCATAAAATATAAAACATCAAAAGTGAATTCTAATGTCAACTATGGACTTTGGGGGATAATAATGTGTCAGAGTAGATATAACATTCCATCAATTGTAACAGAAGTACTACTCTGGTGGGTGTTAATGATAATGGTGGAGGCTATGCATGTGTCAGAAGATCAGAAGGAATATAAGAAGGTCAGAAGGTATATAAGAAGTCTCTGTAATTTCCACTTAATTTTTCTTGAGCTTAAAACTGCTCTAAGAATACAATCTATAAAAATCAGAATAGATTTTAAAAGTTCTTGTTGTAAGAAAAAATCTTATAACTATGGTGACAGATACAACTGGACAAAATTACTTATTGTGATCATTCAATGGTATATAAAATACCTATTATGTGGTACACCTGAAACTAAAGTTTTATATCAATTGTACCACAATAAAATATGGAAAACATATCAAAATATATAACTCAACAACAAAAACAAAAATCTTCCATTAACATCACACTTAATGGTGAAAGACTGAATTGTTCTCTCCCAAGACCACAAACAAGACAAGGATATCTACTTTCACTCTTTTACTCAACATTGCCTTGGAAGTCTAGTCAATATAGCAATTCAAAAAGAGATATAAAGGTTTTTAAAAAGATTTATTTATTTTAGAGAGAGGAGGAGAGGCAAAAGAAGAGGGAGAGAGAGAATCTCAAGCAGACTTCCCACTGACTCCAGAACTCACCACAGAGCTTGACCTCAGGACCACGAGATCATGACCTGAGCTGAAATCAACGATTGGATGCTTAACTGACTGAGCCACCCAGGCACCCCAGAACGATATACAACTTTTAAAAGGTAAATTAAATATGGTCTTTATTGACAGACATTTTTATAAAGAGAATCTAACGGAACTTGCAAGAAAGATACAAGAAATTATAAATGAATTTAGCACAGTTTCATAATGCAAGATCAATATACAAAAACCAATAATATTTCAATTATTGTTTTGAAGGGGCAGGGGGTAGGAGGTTGGGGGAGCCAGGTGGTGGGTATTATGGAGGGCACGAATTGCATGGAGCACTGGGTGTGTTGTAAAACTATGGATTCTGTTACGCTGAAAAGAAATGAAATAAAAATAAATAAATAAATAAAAATAAAAGAGCCGCTTTAAATAAAAAAAATCAATAACTGGAAATTAATTTTTTTAAATACTATCAAGATCGTCATTCATAATAGCATCAAAAATTATGATGTACTTAGTGATAAATCTGATAAATGATATGAAAGAAATTTGTCCTGAAAACCACTAAACACTGATGAGAGAAAATAAATATTACCTTAAAAAATGGGCTGTTTTTTTTCCTGTATTTCTGGGTTGTAAAAGTAAAAACTTCAGGTGTCAATTTTCTTAAAATTGACTTTTATCTTATTTTTAATTGACTTTTAGTTTTTTATTTATTTTTAAAAAGTTTTTATTTATTTATTTATTTGGCAGAGAGAGATCACAAGTAGTCAGAGAGGCAGGCAGAAAGAGAGGGGGATGCAGGCTCCCCACCGAGAAGACAGACTGATGTGGGGCTCGATCTTAGGACCCTGAGATCATGACCTGAGCCAAAAGCAGAGGCTTAATCCACTGAGCCACCCAGGTGCCCTTAAATTGACTTTTAAATTCAACATATTCTATTTTCATTATTTTTTCCTTTTTGGAGACTGAAAAATTAATTCTAAAATTCATCTGAATATTCAAAGGACCTAGCATAATCAGTATTTAAAAAGATAAACAAATTTGGAGGACTTATATTAAATATACAGCTATACTGATCAGGGGTGGCTCAGTTGGTTAAGTGGCTACCTTCAGCTCAGGTCATGATCCCAGTGTCCTGAGATCAAGTCCCACATCGGGCTCCTTGCTCGGCGGGGAGCCTGCTTCTCCCTCTGCCTCTGTCTGCCACTCTGTCTGCCTGTGCTCACTCATTCTACCTCTCTCTCTGACAAATAAATAAAAATAAAAATCTTTAAAAAAATAATTTATGTGTCATGATAAATAAATATGTCAGTTAAACAGAAGAGAGTACAGATAGAGAAGACATATATGGTCAATTGTTTTTCAACAAAGGTGCAAGGTCAATTTGATGGAAAAAAGATACTCTTTTTCATAATTTAAGTATGTATAGGCAAAAAAAATAACTTCAGTCAACTCACAATATACACAAAAAATAACTTAAAATGTTCATTGATTTAGATGTAAAATTTAAAAGTATAAATCTAAAATAGATTATGAGAAAAGTTCTTTTTTTTAATTTTGGGTTAGGAAAAACATCTTAGATATAAACTCATAGAGGGAATCCAAAAGAAAAGTATGATAAATTTGACTTTATCCAAATTAAAAGTATCTGCTCTTTAAGAAATAGTTAAGAGAATGAAAGGATAGGACTTTATTAAACACATGTAGTTCACATTTTCACATATAATATTTTTGCCGTAATATTTTTCATAATAATATATTGTAAAACATACCTATTAAATGTCTAAAATAAAAACCACATTGTGAAACCTATTAGAATGTCTAAAATAAGAGGAAAAAAATGTCTATATCATGTATTGGCCAGGATGTTGAACAATTTGAACTCTCACATCTTGCTAGTAGAAGTGCAACATGATGCAAATATTTCAGAAAATAATGTCAGTTGCTTCAAAATTTAAGCATGTGACCCAGTCATTCCATTCATAAGGAAAGGAAAACAAACGTTCACAGGATATTATACATGCACATATAATACAACTTAATTTGTAGTGGCCCAAAACTTGAAAGAACCCAAAGTCCATCAACAGGGTAAATAGATATAGACATTTTGATATATCAACAAATTAAAAATGAACTATTAAAATGTGCAACATGGATGTATGCCAAAGTAATTATACTTATTGAAAGCACTTAAAAAAAAGTATTTCAAAACACTACAGAAAATGTGTTGGAATGTAGACAGTTTTGTTGTGTGTTTTTTTTGTTTGTTTTGTTTTACATGCTTCTGAGGCATTTAAGGCAAAAAAAAAAAAAAACAACCATTTTTATAATTGTCTAATCTACAATGATATATCTAAGAGGAAAAAAAGAATATTTTTCCTCTTGTTTTAAGAAGCAGTGACTTTTTTTTTAATTTATTAAGGTATTATGGCTAGAAGTCTTCTTTGACATGCCTTCCTTACATCAAGAACATAAGGCTATGTAGAAGTCCTTGAGCACAATTATAATTTATTCTAGAAGGGTTCATTCATTTTGGGCTTCAGAGAACTCACTCTTTAAGCCTGTATTATGATATAGTGTTTACAAATATTGCTTAAAAGCTTTATATTACTTTTAAATAATGTCATATTGAATTGCATAAATGGATTCATATGTGTATGTGTGTATATGTATGTTTTAAACTTCACATATCTGAAGCTAAGATAATTCTGTATCTTTACCAGATCATTCTATCCCTTAGCAAAGCAGAAGGTGAAGACCACAAGACCACATTCCCTAGTTTTTCTCATTTAAGTAGGCGCAGGTGACTAGCCAATGAAATTTTTTTTTTTTTTAAGAGAGAGAGAACATGTGAGTGGGGGTTGAAGGGGTGGAAGAACAGAGGGAGAGAGAAGATCTTAAGCATGTTCCATGCCCAGTGGAGAGCTCAATCTCAGGACCCAGATATCATGACCTGAGGCAAAATCAAGAGTCTGATGCTCAACCAACTGCCATCCAGGTGCCTCTAACCAATGGAACATTTAAAAGTGATGTAACATACTTCCTAAACTGTCCTCTACCCCCAACCAAGTCTCCCACTTACAATTTTTTTTCTCTTTCTGTGGAGACCTTATTAACCATCATAAAAATAAGTGTCAGAGCTATAATAGATTGTACTGGTATCTGAATCACTTCTTGTACAAATTCTGCCTTCAAGAAATATCTGCAGTGGATTTTTCACGAACTAAAGAATTAAACTGTTCTTGTGTTAATACATGGGGATTTTGTTGTGGCTTATTAAAGCAGGAAGCATTTTTACTCAGGTTATTGGAGTATTTTATTTATTTATTTATTTTGGATACCTTAAAACAAATATGATCTCTGTCTCTCCCCACAACTCTGGAAAGAGATAGCTGCCTAAGAAAACATTTTAATCTTGAAAATCAGTTTTTACATAACGTTTTTAAATGATAACAAAGGAATCAAAAAAGAAAAATTAAGGGGCGCCTGGGTGGCTCAGTGGGTTAAAGCCTCTGCCTTCAGCTCAGGTCATGATCCCAGGGTCCAGGGATCAAGCCCCGCATTGGGCTCTCTGCTCAGCAGGGAGCCTGCTTCCTCCTCTCTCTCTGCCTGCCTCTCTGCCTACTGTGATCTCTGTCTGTCAAATAAATAAACAAAATCTTAAAAAAAAAAAAAAAAGAAAATTTAAGCGGTGTGTCTTGGGAGTGAATAACATGTTTTCATATTCTCTTTAAGGTTAAGAAAAGTTAAAAAGCTATAGGGGACTTTATAATATTATACCAGGAGAGAAAAATAAAGTGAGGAATTATACCCACAAAGTGCAGTAAACTTGCAAATTAAGGGATTTTTACTTATTTCTTTGCCTTTAATTGGGATATTGACTGCCTTGAGGAAAATAGTAGCTAACAAATTATGAGTTATTATACCTAACTGAATTATTGAAAAGAGGCATGGGCCAATTAAAAAAAAAAAGGTTGCATTGGTTTTTAACAACTTGTTTTTATGAACTGATTGATAATCTAGAAAATCCAAATCTATTTATTCTTTAGTGCTCCAAATAAGTGTCTAGATAATAAATAACATGAAATTAGTATTATTTCTGACTCTTAAAACTATAACTTACCCATCTTTCAACTTTAGTGTGCCAATTCTTCCATTTCCCCTTGGCATGGATTTTACTGTTGATTTTACATTGATTTTACTATAATAAAAAGTATTTTTAAGGAGGTAAGCAAAATGAAAGGGTATGGTCTGGTAACTTTTTTTCTGATAATTTTTTAGAATGTGTTCTTGATTTGAACAAATTTTTAGGAGATAATAATCAGAGGGAAAACAAAATAAATGTAAATGTGCCACTTATAAGTATTAAATGCTTTTTTAAAAGAATTTATTTATTTATTTGACAGACAAAGATCACAAGTAGGCAGAGAGGCAGGCAGAGAGAGAGGAGGAAGCAGGCTCTCCGCGGAGCAGAGAGCCTGATGTGGGGTTTGATCCCAGGACCCTAGGATCATGATCTGAACCGAAGGCAGAGGCTTTAACCCACTGAGCCACCCAGGCATGCCTTAAATCCATTTTTTAAAGATTTATATTTTTTATTTGAGAGCAAGTGAACAAACAAGTGAGGGAGGGGCAGAGGGAGAGAAACAGATGCCCCACAGAGCAGTGCTAGATCTCAGAACCCTTGAGATCACAACCTGAGCAGAAACCAAGTGTCAGATGCTTAACCAACTGAACCATCTAGGCACCCCTATTAAATGCATTTTTAAAATAAAATACATGTTAAATAATTCCAATATTAGTAAAAACTAAATTTTCACTAATTGAGTTATGATGACTGCAGAGTACATGTTGGATAATATTACAATGTACAGTGTGGTGAAACAATTTTCATCTAAAATAAAGCTGGAGAATATAAAATGGAAAATTTCATGCATGTGTCCTCAAGTAAATAAAACTTAAGGACAAAGAGACTGATTTCCCATAAATACTTGATTTATAGAAAGTGGATAATATTGGAATTTTCTTAAAGGATAAGGAAATAACCAGAGGTTGCCTTACATTAACCTTGGGAAGTTTTTGATATCGTTTCCAGAAGCATGAACAAGAAATTACCCAGGTCAGGCTGACCTTGCAAAATGAGCCAAATCGAGCTTTGTTTGTAAGACTGGACTGGTTTTGGCTGCTCAGGCAATTTTCAAAGCTGTTCTCCATTTTTTTTTATTTTAACAGACTATCTGAACTCTTCCCTCTTTACATTCCCTGTGCATAAGTATAAACCACCTCAAACCCTCAGCAGATTTGCCTGTAGCTTGCTACAGTTTGTGTGTCTGGAATTGTAATTTCTCTGCTATTCAGAATAAACTCATTTTTTTAAATGATTTTGAGTTTGCCTCTTTAGTTAGGTTGACAATGTCAATAAACCTAAAATAAAAATTAGAATATTCACATTCCAAATTAGAAAATATAGGCCTGTGACTTGAATGATTATTCTTAGGTCTAAAGTTAAATATTTATTATTTTTAATTATAGAAAAGTTATCTTATCACTTCATTTTGAAAAAAAGGAAATACTGACCATGAAACCTGATTAGTAAGTGATATCTTGTAATTCTCAATTTACTCTAAACATCTGCAAATATTGAATGTTTTACCACCCAGGGAGGAATAATCTATTTACAGTCCCTAAGGAAAACTTTCTGTAAAGTAACAAACAGGATCATATGTCAGGAGGGACCAAAGTCACAAGACATCTAAACTGTGCTTGGTACAATATACCAAGAAATCCAAATTGTAATACAACTTGTAAAGCTGGTCTCTCTTGATTCTTATCAGCAGAGTCATATAATCTTGATGTAATCTTGACTCAGTTGATAATTAATAATAATATATTTGAAAGATAATATGCAGGGAGCACTGGGTGTTATATGTAAACAATGAATCTTGAAACACTACATCAAGAACCAATGATGTACTCTATGGTAGCTCACATAACAATAATAATTAAAAAAGAAAGATAATAAACAGGAAAATTGGTTTTGGTTTTCCTTCTTATCATCTATTCCTGGGCCCCATTTCTGGAATGCCTGTAGTAAATAACCAATACTAAAATTTTAGAAGTTGAATGCCAGTTAGTAGAGTTAGAAAGTAGCTATTACCCAAGCATCTTCATCAATAACATAATAACATAATTTATATTTTTCAAGGAATGAAACTGCAATGTCAGAAGAGGGAACAAAGTAACCATCTTCAAAAGGAAAATCATGTATTAAGACAGTTATAAAAATTCTTTTTTAAAATACACATTCTCGGGACGCCTGGGTGGCTCAGTTGGTTAATCAGCTGCCTTCGGCTCAGGTCATGATCCCAGCGTCCTGGGATCGAGTCCCACAATGGGCTCCTTGCTCGGCAGGGAACCTGCTTCTCCCTCTGCTTCTGCCTGCCACTCTGCCTGCCTGTGCTCGCTCTCTCATGCTCTCTCTCTCTGACAAATAAATAAAATCTTTAAAAAAATTAAAAAAAATAAAATACACATTTTGTTAAATTCTTTGTACATTTCTCATACAGACTCTGAATTCCAAATTGTTTTTTTATAAAAGGTTTTCTTTATTTATTTGACAGAGAGAGAGATATCACAAGTAGGCAGGGAGGCAGGCAGAGAGAGGAGGAAGCAGGCTCTCCATGGAGCAGAGAGCCCAATGCGGGGCTCGATCCCAGGACCCTGGGATCATGACCTGAGCCGAAGGCAGAGGCTTTAACCCACTGAGCCACCCAGGTGCCCCAGAATTCCAAATTGTTAAAGAAAAAAATATTCAACAACACTTTTTAAATATGGTAAGGCAAATTTCTTCCAGGTCATTATGCTACTAGGGACAGGACCCTCTGCAACGGGATATCACAATGGGAGAAAGAGATTAGACTCAACTCTGAAAATAGCATGTCCATGTGGGAATTTATGGCCAAAGACCAAAGTGGATGTCAGTGGATGGAAAATTAGTAGAAAACATCAGGGGTGAAGGGGACTGTGGCTAAACCAACTTAACAGGATTCTTGCTGAAGAAAAGCCAGGTGATAAGATATCACCATGTGAAGGATGATGAAGGATAAGAATCTCATATCAAATGTGATCAGATGTCAAGCGTAGGTGCCTCTAGTTAAACTGACTTAACAGAGTTCTTGCTAAAACTCAATTTTATAAGAAAGTACACACAAAAGCCTAGCAGAAGGCTCAGGAGACTAAGTTAGGTTAGGCGAAGAATCTTCGACAAAGTGAAGCATCAGGTTTTAGCTTGAAGTATAATTTTTTGATCTTTGACCTGTTCAGCTGATGAGACATATCAAATATAATTCTAAGAACAGTTACAATTTTAGAAATTGAATTAGGTGTGAAGATATATTAATCACTGCCCAGGTAAGTTAATATTTACTAATGATTGAGCTAAAAAAATTAATAGGAAAAAATAGATGAGAATAAAAAGATAAGACTAGAACTGGTAGAATCAAAGTGTGGTCAGAGAGGTAAGAGATGGTTATGGTATTTGAGAGAGGTCATTTATATTCTGTGGTGGGCAGCATATGTGTGGAGAGTAAAAATCTTATTTGAAGGGTAAATAGAAATCAGAAAGAAGTAGTAAGCAATAATGCAAAATCAATAGTAAAAGGAAGAGAAAAAAATAAGTCTCTAGAGAATAGAAAAAACAATACACTTTTAGGATAGATTTGGGAGGCAGATGAGAAAAGAAAATGAAGATGGAAAAATGTCTATTATTTCCAAAGTTCAATCAGTTGAAGGAAGGAAATAGGAACATGAACAGAGTGTGAAGGTCATGTAAAATGGTGATATATAACATCAAATTTACTGAGTAAAATTGGAAAATAGAAACCTGGAGATTTTTTTTTTTTTTCCTGTTAGAGTTCCAAAGCTAAAATGGTTTCTAAGTACAAAACCTTAACCCTCTCTAATAAAAGTTGGCATGTTTGAAATAAATTTATACCTGTCTGCAAAATTAGCCTCGAGGGTTATCTGAAGGCAGCTAGCTTACTTACAATTATAACAGATAGAGGAGATAACAACTAAAATTTCACTTGAAGTATATTGACACAGAACTACTAATCATGTAGTTGCTCAGAAACAAAGGTTGCATTTTTTAAGCCATACATGTTTAGGAAAGTGAAATAAATACATTGAATAATTTACAGATTTGAATTAAAACAGGTGGCTTTGCTATCAAATGGGTAGGAATAACATAAGACATAGGGCTGTTGAACACTCTAAATTATTTTCATTTTTTATATCACCACATTTTAACTTTCTACAGTGTTTCTGCAACCATGTTTCTTTGGCTTCAATATTGCATAGCCATATTTTTTTCATGATATATAAGAATCAATTACAAATTATGGAATATTTGCATGTTCTGCCAAGAGAGTAATTTGATAAAAAAATAAGCAATGCCTTTTCAAAATAAATGACTTTTCTTGAGTTTGAAAAACATTTGAACTCTCCTAGAATTTTATTAAATGTGTTTACTTAAACTAAACACTTGGATAACAAAACACTTCTTTAAATAAGTTCATTTATCCATAATTCAAAAATAAGATTCAAGTCTAATTGATTTTAGTTTATTTTATACATAGAACTATGTTACCATCAGAATAAGAAATGCTTAAATGCTCTATGTGAGGAAATATTTTAATAAATATGCACAGAATCAATTTTATTTAGCTCAAAATGAAAAACAACAATAAAATAACACTGAAAAATGGGCCTTCTGCTTCAATGTAGTGCAGTTTACTGAAATAGTAAAAATATTTCACTAAACTACCCCTACATCTCTTTATAAATATATGTAGGGCATCTGTATTTATATCCCTATCTTTAAATAAAATAAGGTTGCTGACACGGAACCAGAAAGTAGAGCAAGCTGAAGTACAGTATAAGGAAGTAATGCAAACAAAGAGATACTACAGGAGAGCAAGATGCTAGAAAATGAGAAAGATGCATGTTTGTAAACTATGTACCTGTGAAGAATAGGTAAATGTAAATCTTATAAATCTAGTGAAAGGAAAAACCAATAATGTACACAACTTCTAAAATCTAAAAGTTATATTTTTCATCATTTTGATGGAGAATAATTTCCTGATAATGTCTGAAAGAAAAAAGTGATGTGAACCTATAGAAAAGGCAATTATGCAAATTATCAAACACAGGCTCAGAAATACCCACATATTTAATAGATAAAAGAATGAATTTCATTGTTCCAGAGACTTTTTAGGTGACCCAAAGAGATCCCCTGCTGCCAAACCAGTTGGCTCGAGTCAGAGAGTTATCATTTTCCAAATGCGATTGATAGACACAGTAATGAGGAAAACTGGGGAGAGTTACTTTTGAAATTTGGTGGGAAGAACTATGACTACTGAACATCCCATGGCATTAGATCAGTCCTTCTCAATGGAGAATTGTCCCACTCAAATTGTCAATACTGTCTTAGTAAGAAACTCATGTCTAAACTCTTTCTTGACCATTCATTAGCCCTTGGACTTTGAACAACTATTAAACCACAATTTCCACATTTATAGATTGAGAAGTGGTATGTCTGCCTGTTTTACAGTGTTGACACACCATTACATTAATTAAATTACATAAAATATTTGAAATCCTATGAAACTATTCCCAATTTTAAGTTATATTCTAGAATTAAGCAGAATCAAAAGCAACTTAGGTCACTTAAATTTTTCTCAAAGTGTTCTTTTAGTAGCAAAACTATAATTTAAAATTAATTTTGAAAAGTCCAATGGAACTTAATTAATAATTTTAATGATAGGATATCTTGTGTAATAAAGGGAATCTACCAATTTCTCTTCCACATGTTTAAAAAGCTCATTTTCTTTTAAAACCATAGAAAGAATCACTTATTTAAAATAATTCCTAGTTATGGGATTAAAATACTGTCAAGATAATAAAAATCTACTTTATATCTCATACCTATTTGGGAAATTGTCTAAGAAAGACCAAAAATTTATAAAAGGAAAAAAAATCATAAAAAGCTGTAAAATAAAGCTTTTTTCAATAGACTGTTAAAAATAAGAATATTGGAGTACCTGGGTGGCTCAGTGAGTTAAGGCCTCTGCCTTTGGCTCAGGTCGTGATCCCAGGGTTCTGGGATCCAGCCCCGCATCGGGCTCTCTGCTCATCAGGGAGCCTGCTTCCCCTCCTCTCTCTCTGCCTGCCTCTCTGCCTACTTGTGATCTCTCTCTCTGTCAAATAAAGAAATAAAAGCTTTAAAAAATATATATAAAAATATCTATGAATTATCTATGAATTATAAAAACTGTATAATAATTATCTATGTATTATAAAAACTGTATAATTCATATATATTATATTTTAGCAGTCTATTGAAAAAAGCTTTATTTTAAAGTTTTTCCTGATTTTTTTTCTTTTATAATTTTTTGGTCTTAAAAAAAACTGTACTGTTTAAAAACAAACAAACAAACAAAAACTCTCCTGTTTAAAACAGTCTAAATGAAGATTCAAAGATGCCTGCCTTTGCATCATAAGCATTATGAAAAAATAATTTGAGAGAACTAAGGCCCTCTTACCCTAATTTCATAATTAATTCTAAACTTCTAATTGCAGAATTCATGAGGTGGCATTCTGTTTTACTTGGATAGCTTTGCGGTTTTGCCCTTAGCTTAAGACAGTGAACCACTATGCTGTTCAGATTTAGGAATAAAGAAGGGTGTGTCTATTTAGTGTAAGTAACAGAACTGAAGGGAAAATTAGACAGCAATACAATATAAAGTAAAGGACTTCAGTTCCTCATTGTCCACAATGGATAGATCATCCAGACAGAAAATCAATAAGGAAATAATAGACTTAAACTAGGTTATACCAGATAGACCTAAAAGACACATGCAACACATTCCATCCAACATCAGCAGAATGCCCATTCTTCTCAAGCACACATGACACATTCTCAGGATAAATCATATGTGAGGCCACAAAACAAGCCTTAATAAGTTTAAGGAGTTGAAATCATATTAATCATCTTTTCAAAAGACAGTGGTATGAAACTAGAAATCAATTATAAGAATAAAACTGGAAAAAAATCATGAAAAGAAGGAGATTAAACAACATGCTCTTGAACAACTAACGGGTCAAAGAAAAAAATCAAAAAGGAAAATAATAAAATATATTGAGATAAATGAAAATGGAAACAAACATACCAGAACATGAAATGCAGCAAAAGCAGTTCTAAGAGGAAAGTATATAGCAATAAATTACTAAAGATGAAAGATCTCAAAAACCTAATTTTATACGTCAAGGAAATATAAAATAAAAATATATTTAAATATATTTAAAAATATAAAAATAACAACCAAAGCCCAGTTAATAGAAGGAAGGAAATAAATATCAGAGCAGAAATAAATGAAATGGAGACTTAAAAAAAATTAGAGAAGATTAAAAGCTGTTCTTTTAACCAAAACTTTGACTAGATGTACTAAGAAACAAAAGGACTCAAATTAGAAAGAGAAAATATTAGAAATTAGAAAGAGAAATTAGAAAATTAGAAAGAGAAAACATTGCACCTGATGCCATAGAAATACAATGATAAAAAACTACCATCTAAAAGTATACACCAACAACTTAGAAAACCTAGAAGAAAAAAAAAATTCTCCCTATTTACAACCTATAAAGACTAAATCATGAAGAAATGGACGATCTAAACAGATTAATAATGAATAAGGGTACTGAATCAGTAATCAAAAACCTCCCAATAAAGAAAAGTTCAGGACTCTGGTTTCTCTGGTGAATTCTATCAAACATTTAAAGAAGAATTAATACCAGTCCTCAAAAATCTTCCAAGAATTGAGGAGGAGAGAACACTTCCAAACTCATTTTATGAGGCCAGCATTGCTCTAACACCAAAACCAAGCAAGGACACTAGAAGAAAAGTACAGGCCAATATCCCTGATGACCTTAGATGCAAAAATCCTCACCAAAACACTTGCAAACCGGATTCAACAGTACATTAAAAGGGTCATACACCATGCTCAAGTGGGACTTATCCCTGGGATACAAGGATGGTCAAAATATGAAAATCAATAAATGTGATATACCACATTAAAAAATAAAGTATAAAAATCATATGATTATCTCAATAGACTCAGGAAAAGTATTAAACAAAATTGAACACTCTTTCATGATGAGAACTTACAACAACCTGGCTATACAAGAAACATACCTCAAAACAAAAAAGGCCATCCACGACAAGTTACAGCTAACATCAAGATATATGCTTAAAAGCTGTAAGTTTTTCCTGTAAGATCCAGAAGAAGAGAAGAATACACACTCTCACAACTTTTGTTCAACATAGTACTGAGATCTTAATTTCTCCCTTTCTATATCTCCTCCTATATATGTAAAGTTGATCATTTGAGATCCAAAATTACTTATTATGGAAAGTTACCATTCATATTACCAAAATAGAAATCAATCCTTTAATTTCTAAAATTAATCACTTTTTCTTGTCTATCATTGTCTAGAACCTCCAGAATGGCATGAAATACCACTGCTTTCTCAGAGACCTTCATTTTTTTTTTGCACTTTGCAGGAATAATTTTTATATTTTGTATTTTGTCTATAATTGTGATTTTTGCTGGATATTTCTTATTCAATTTAAATAAGATGTTTTGAAATTGGTAATGTTTACTTATGTTAAGGCATGCAGAGTATAGGAAGTTGACCCTGAGAATAAGTTTTTGTGTCTGTATGTTGCTGAACACACATGTGTGTGAGGGAGAGGGTATTAAGGGTCTATAGGTGTCATCAAGAGGAAGAAGTCAGGGGGTTGAACTTCAGAACAAATAAAGATTCAAAGGAAAGAAGAGTAAGTGTAAGATAATGGATATACTCCAAAGATCTTTATTATTCATGCAAATTGCCAAAAATTACAAAATTTTAGAGCTTAAAAACAATCTGTTTTCATCTAGTCTATTTAATTGCCACAAAGATTGAGGTCAGAGTAATTGACATGTTTTTGTATTTATGTATATTTTACTTATATATGTATTTATATATATTTATGTAATATATATACTATATATATTTATATATATTCACACATATTGTTCTCCGTGATTTGCATGTATATTTTCCTTTCTTGAAACATCCATTCCCTAAGCCTATAAATGTTTATAATTATGTCGATCTTCTATCTAATAAGAAATTAGCCCAGTCTTGTGACAATATCATGAAGATAAGCACTCAAATAAGAAACAAACAAAAACACTCTGAAAAGTATCCTTTAGAAATTCTATTTCTGTTTTCCTAAAGATAAATTTTTGATATTACCTAAGTGTATTGGACGTTTAAGCTGCACTGCTATCCACTGGACAAAGTGATAATTATGTAGTATGTGTATACTTGGAATAGTTCTTTTCAATGAAGAATAATAATTCCTGTCATTTTTATAAAGGACTAATGAGAAATAGTTGTGGAGCTTGAGGTATAGAAGTAATGTAGACAAGTCATTCCATTCTTGTTGTTCTTCATATGTATTGTTTGATGTATAGTCATTAAATATGTCCCTAATTACCATAACTATTTGTGTTTTTAAAAAAATTAAGACTAGAAAGGCAGTTTGTGAGGCTGAAACCAGACTATTTTCCCTTTTCACTGCATTGCCAATGAATGCAAAATTTACACTGAAGGAAATGGTGTTTTGAAAAAGCCAAGGCCTATTAAATTAGAAAAATCTGGGGCTAAATTCCAACACTTTCCCGTACAAACTATGTGATGTTGGTACATTAATTGACTTTTTCTTGACTTATATACCTTGACTTTAAAATACACATAATAACTGTTAAAGATGTTATTAAAATAAGGACAAAATCTGTAAAGAGCCCAACAAGAGTATGGGCCTTCAACAAAATTTTTCTCTTCTATTATGTCACTATGGCATTTTTGTCACTTGGTAGTCTAGATCTTCCTCCCATATTTTCCATATTCTGAAAGATTAAGTCATGATGATATCCATTATACATTTTCTTCTTTTTTATTTGTTCTGTTATTTAGTTTTACATAATTTACAAAAATGAAACTTAAAGGAAATTAAACCCATTTTAACCCACTGAACCACCCAGGTGCCCCTAAACCCATTTTAAAATAATAAAACCCATTTTTAAATAATAGTTTCCTTTTCTTGTTCTATTCAGATATTCATTCACTAAGTTGTGCTTAAAAACTCTTTACTGAGTTAAATGGGCTGGAAAGTATTAAAGTATTAAAATCAGAACAAATGCTAATAACCCTGCTCAGCAAAAACAAACAATGTTACCCTTTGTTCAGATCAAATATACAATCAATTTACACGAGGGTCTTGAAACAGATCCCACTGTTAAGGTCAAGCTAAAATGTCCGCTTTCTGTCTAATACGTTATTCATGAAAATAATATATTCTGTGTGCAATTATTTATTACATTTTGTTCAGAAACCACTCCTATCTGAAAGCTATTTTCCAGGGAACAATCCATTTTCTAGGGAACAATCCAAAATTTTCTGGATTAATAAAAAAATTCTGTTAGGAATATGCCAACATTTTTTTAGTATACTAACTTTTATTATTTTCTTTTTTATTTTTTAATTTTAATTATTATTTACTTTTATTATAATCAGGACATTGATCTAAATAATAGAAAAACAAGAATAAGTCTTTAGTTATATACTTCTGTTACTGAAAAAATCTATTATGAAATTGTTTTTCTTTTTTCATATACTTGTTACTTATTAAATTTATCCAATTTGAATTTTTGGTCACCCTTTGGTTATTGTTTATGTTTGCTTAAAAGCAACACAGTCATTTTATTTCAAGAGCTTAGAAATAATTAAAGAAAATCTGATTTGAATAAAAATGCAAAAGATCTTTATGTTATATTTGAGCATCTACCAATTAATTGCATTAGTTAACAAGGTAGATTATTAGTTATTCTATACAAGTTTTAAGTGCCAATAACATCCCATATAAACTTCAACCAACAGATATCAAATTACCAAAAAGATAATGTTTTCAATAATGTGTGTGTTATATAAACTTCAGAAAGTCATAAATCCTTTATTTTAAGATGCACTCCTGTAAAATAAAAATTATTGTGATGACTAGTTTCCCAAGATGTCCTTCAGTAAATCCTGTGCTGATAAATGTTTAATGACTGGTTTTCCAAAATAATACAAAATACACTGAAAATCCTTAATTTGTGATGATTGTAGATTTCTGTGGTTTGTTTCAGATGATGTTACAGAACACAAAGCTGGGAAGATATGTGTAAATAACTTCTAGAGACCCATGTGTACTTAAAGAAAAAAAAAAAAAAGAGTACAGGCATATGTGTGGTGGGATGGAAGGTGGTCAGAGGAAGAAGGAGAGGGAGAGAGAATCCCAAACAGGCTCCACACCCAATGTAGAGCCCAAACAGGGCTTGATCTCACAACCCTGAGATCATGACCTGAACCAAAAGTCAGTAGTGGGACACTGACCCAACTGAGCCACCCAGGAGCTCCTACATTTTTTTTTTTAAATTTATTTATTTGTCAGAGAGAGGGGGAGAGAGAGAGAGAGCGAGCACAGGCAGACAGAGAGGCAGGCAGAGGCAGAGGGAGAAGCAGGCTCCCTGCCGAGCAAGGAGCCCGATGTGGGACTCGATCCCAGGACGCTGGGATCATGACCTGAGCCAAAGGCAGCTGCTTAACCAACTGAGCCACCCAGGCATCCCTACATTTGTTTTTTAATCCACTTAGTGAATAGTGTAGTTATTGCTAGTACATCATTTCATATAACATGTAATTTTTATAGGTTGAGCTGAATAGCTTGTTACAGATGTAGTACTCATTGGCTATATAAATTATTTTTAAATATTTTATTTATTTATTTGTCAGAGAGAGAGAACACAAGTAGGGGGAGGAGTATGCAGAAGGAGAAGCAGACTTCCTACTGAGGAGGGAGCCCAATGCAGGACTTGATCTCTGGGCCCTGAGATCATGACCTGGGCCAAAGGCAGACGCTTAACCCACTGAGCCACCCAGGTGTCCCAGGCTATATAAATTGATATGCCTTTTTTAGTGTTAGGGGAGTTATCAAGGGCTTTCTACAATTGTATTTAGATAGTTAATGAGATTTTAAATGAATTTAATTGCCAATAATCTCTAAAGGAACAATACTTTAATGTGTCACTTTGAATAAAACTTTTTCAGAAACGGTTTTATATTGCATTTTCCAATAATTATGTTTTAAAATTAATAATTAGTACTTAGTTTTTAAATTATAGTAGCAGCAAACACATGATACAAGGCATTAGAGGTTAATGATGATTGATTACATTGATTTTATTAGATACCTGTGACTATGTTAATTTTCACCTATTTTAATATCATGTCAGTTTCTCTATTCTACGGTTCTGATCATAGAATAAATACTGTATTCCCTTTTAATCCTTAAATTATTAATACAACTTTAAATATTCAAATTAAATCAGAGCAATATTTTCAGATTTCCATCTTTAATATTCTTTTTTTTAAGATTTTATTTATTTATTTGACAGACAGCGATCACAAGTAGGCAGAGAGGCAGGCAGAGAGAGAGGGGGAAGCAGGCTCCCTGCTGAGCAGAGAGCCCAATGCGGGGCTCAATCCCAGGACCCTGAGACCATGACCTGAGCCAAAGGCAGAGGCTTTAACCTACTGAGCCACCCAGGTGCCCCATCCATCTTTAATATTCTTATGTTTAATCAATTCCCATCTTGTTTCCTTGAAATTGTTTTTGATATTTTAATTGTGTCATTCATTGGCTGTTTAGGAACATAGAAGTTTCTCTAAATATTAAAGGTAACACGTGTTTCACACATATATTAGGATCTTCCAAGACCTGGCATAGCTGGAGGAGCAAAAGTTAGGGTATTCAACACTGAATTCTTCAGTTTGAAATACTGAAACAGAAAATTCTTAAAAGTCAGAACATTCCTGTATTTAAAAAATATATATTTTGTTTTGAAATAATTTTAGACTTATGGAAAAGTTGCAAAAATAGTAAAATGGATACAATGTTATTTTACTTGGCTTCCACTAATGTCAGCATCTTATACAATCATTATACAATTACTAAAACTAGGAAATTAACATTGATATAATATTCTTAACTAATCTACAGATCTTATTCAAATTGTACCAGTTTTCTCACTCAACTTTTCACTAGGATTTCACATCACACTGATGTTCTTATGCCTCCTCAGTGTTCTCTACCCTTTACATATCTTTATTATTTTTTGTTTGCTCTTTGAGACATCTTGAGTTTTACAGAGCACTGGCAGAATGTCCCTAAGGCTATCATTGCCTGATGTTTATTCACTATTACACTGAGGTTACACTTTGTTGGCAAGAATGCCACAGAAGCAATGCACTCTTTTGCATCATACCAGAGGACACACCATTTTGATATTTATTGCTGCCAAAGTTAATGGTTTGCTACAATTCTAAAACAACTCTGAGAAGCATTCACCAATTGCCTTTCTTTGCACCACCAAAATGACTGATTTCTCAGGAGATCATCAGGAAGTTGCTGTTAATTTTATGACTGCCCACACCAACCTGCATAGAACTCTAAAAAAAATAAATAATAATGCCATTTCTCCTTTTTGCCTTTCCAAATTTGTACATATTTCTCTCACTGGAATTTTAACTTTGAATTACGCAGTGAGATGATTGTAAGAAATGTAAAGCTTACATTTTCTTATACAATATACAGAGAATACAGAATAGGCAGTGATGGTATCCATTTTTGACAACAAACAAATTAGAATGAAGTCTTATGTGTTTATCATATTTACTAGGAATTATAAACAGAATATTTTGAGTTTAAATGTAAACCATGCACATTTTTACATTAGTATCCTCTTTATGAAACAATTTGAAATTTAGAGATCACGTTGCCTATATATTATCTTTGATGAATCATTGCAGCAACCTTGGAATTTAGTCAGTAAAGGAATAGTTCCTCCTATTTTCCCAATGAGGAGGACATTATTATTTACATAATGTCCGCAGTAAGTGGGATCACCTTAAATTCTAGAATTAATCTAGTACCAATCCAGTGCTTTTTTATACTGTCACACTTCCTCTAAGTCTTATGAGACAAGAACAATTACTTCAGAAAGCTATGAAATCTAATTTCTCTTTCTTACAAAAAAAATTAAGAACTATAAATATAATTCTCCAAATTTGGAATTATGGCATTTTTGGAGGCACTGAAACTTACTAAAATGGAAGGATACTGAAAACGAATATCATAAGCCCATGGAGGAAATAAACTTATAATTTCTTGTGATGTTTAATAAAAATATAGAATAGTATAGGTTCTTATAGTTATATAAAATGTGTCATATATGAATATATATTACATAAGTATAGTATATATATGACATATGCATTTAGTAAATATGTTCATTTATACATTTATATATTTTTAAAAACTTTAATTCTACATAATGACCAAGCAATGAGGTAGAAAAATGAAGTTAATAAGGATATTAAAAAGAGAAAGAATGGAAATGAAAAAGCAAAATGAAGAAACACAAGCAAAATGCAGAAGACAAAAGCAGGATACAGAGCTTACTGAATAAATCAAAGACAACTGAAAATGCATTTTCTAGGTTCTAAGATTGAGCTAATTCTTCTTATAACAGGTTGTGATTCATCTGCATGCTAAACTTCCAGTTGTCATTACTGTTTGTTTTTCCACCACTACAACAATGGTTTAAACGTTGCCACTGTTTTCCTATTGATCATCTGAATGGGTTAACAATAGGCTCAGTGAAATGAAAATTGCTCTCAAGGCAACGGCAACTGTCAACAGAATGTCTCCCTTGTAAAAGGGTTAGAAAATAAAATTCAGATATGTTTCCATCATACAGTGCTATGCCAAAATGGATACACAAATGTTATTGTTAAAATACTGTCTAAAGCTGCAGCTAACTTTACCAAAATTAGATTTTCTGGTCTTTTATTTATATCTGTACATTTGCAGGGGGAGTAAAAGATAGTGTGGATTACATATTTTATATTGTAAAAGTATTAAATTTGAAATATGCATGAATTGTCTTCACTATATGAATGAAAGCTCATTTGCTGTTTTAGCAGACCTGCTGTTTAGTTTATTTGTTTGATGGGTATCGAGTTATTTTATATTCCCACATAGGAATTAAATGTTCCTTAGTTAGTCTTAGGTTTCCCCTTCAAGCATACAGTGATTCCTTGGTAAAAATTTTTGACCTACAACTATAAGATGTATACATTTGCAGAAATGGATTAAGATATATATAAATTGTAAACATAAAATATATTAAGTTAAAATATAAAAATAAAGTTGTGGAGTCATCAAGAAATAAAGCCACTACAAATATAATCATTTATTAGAAATCCTTACTCTTGGGACACCTGGGTGGCTCAGTTGGTTAAGCGGCTGCCTTCGGCTCAGGTCATGATCCCAGTGTCCTGGGATCGAGTCCCACATCGGGCTCCTTGCTCGGCAGGGAGCCTGCTTCTCCCTCTGCCTGCCACTCTGTCTGCCTGTGCTCGCTCCCTCGCTCTCTCTCTCTCTCCCTCTCTCACAAATAAATAAATAAAATCTTAAAAAAAAAAAAAAGAAATCCTTACTCTTTCTATTTCCATCTATATAGTACCAACTATTACATATTATATTTTATGGCAATAGTGATTGGTAATATATTTTTTATTAAAGAGAAGATAATGCTTTGTGTGTTGCTAAAATTTAGTGGCACATATCCATGAAAATTATATAATTGGTACCATTGTTGAGTTTGAATATGCAAACCAATGTATAAATTTTTACATGCAATGAAGGATTTTAAAATTTAAGAAGCTATTATGAATATAAGGATACTACATGCATTATTACTGGTAAATATTGATAAACATTTTTATTATGTTATCCAGAAAACATTACCAGATGTATTATAATGGTAAGTACAAAGAGGAAAATGAAATCTAGTCTCAAAGACTATAGAAACACTTAAAAAAAAAGATTTTGAAAACAAGATCCTAAAAAGGATGAGTAAATGAGAGGACAATATTAATAAGGATTAATGATATGAAAGTTAGTATCTAAAATGAGTCATTAGAATATATTATAATTTGATCTATTTGGCTATTCTGATCCCCCAAATTAAACTTCCTCTTCATATTGAATTACTCCAATGATGAGTAGTACAAACATTTAGTATGGCAAATGTTTAATTATTAAATGTCATTGGCATTAGTTTTCAATTAATATTTTCATAAGCTTTATCTTATTAACCAGATATTGGGCTGGTTCATTCTATAGAACCTCCAGTGTTCATTCATTGCTCTTAAATGTTCAAATAATAGAAATAGCCTGAGAAGTAGGGAACGTGGTAGAGAGTGAGAATCCTGAAGTCACCGCATCCCATGGACATAGCGAGACAACAACTATATCGTACACTAACTCTGGAAATGACCTTAAGACCGGCGCACAGATCTTCCATAACAGCCTGCAGAGGTCAGAGAGAAAAGGATAGGAGGGTAGAGACGTGGCTGGGAAGCAAACCCGCAGTGCAACTGACCTCACACAGGACGGATATCATAAGCACGAAGAAGAGGAACAAACCACACACGAGGCACCCCCAGCCTTGAGGACCCACTGTGGGAAGACAAGTCCCCATAGCGTCTGGACTTGAGAATCAGGAGGACTTAACTTCAAGAATGTTAAAAATCACAAGGGCTTAACTCTGGGAAGGCTGAGGACAATAAGGACCTGGAGTCCCTGCTCTTAAATAGCCAGCAAGCTAAGGAACCCCAACACAGCCCAGAAACTGCAGTTCGAGAAGCACCAGGAGTGTAAAGCAAGGCGAAATCAAAGATGGACACAAACCATAAAGACTCTTAATCCCAGGAAACAAACTGAGGGTTGCTGGAGGGAAGGAGGATGGGAGGGCGGGGTAACTGGGTGACGGGCAGTAAGGAGGGCCCAGGATGCACAGTACTTGGAGCGGATCCTGCCCAATGTGGCCACGTTGTGTTGGTGTCAGAAACGTCCTCAATTACCAACATTATCTTCATAGTTTTACACCCACAGAGAGATTCACCATATAAATGTAAGTCTTGTATGTAACATGATTGTGAAAGTGTATATAAATCTAACTAATATTCTGCAATGACACAGGTCATTTTTAGGATAGTTTGGCTAAGGGCCACCACACATGTCTTCATATAATAAAGCTCTGCTCCCCTCCCCTCAGTCAATAGTTTTGCCAGATAATTGGAATCAACTAGCAAAAATAATGTTCTTTCAGGACACATCTAGAGCAGAAAAGGAGGAGCATTGCTAAATTTTAAATTATATTTCTTACCTTCAAAATCAGAACACACACAGAAAATGAAATATATTAAATATCCTACCAGGCCCAGAGAGGCTCTGAAGCTTCCCCTTCAGGAATAGCATCCAAGCCCCACGCAGGACTGCACCAAGTGATACAGCTTGTCAGAGGGCACCAGCAGTGCTTCCAGCGCTGCCCCAGGAGACACATCTCCATTCCGGCCCTGCCCTGGCCAGACAATTGATGCCCCAACATGCAGCCTGCTCCCCCTCTGCTTGCTTCTGAAATTTCAGACAAGTTAGTCTCATTGGCTAAACCTGTACTTCTTAGATGGAAAGAAGTCTGGAAAATACAAGTTTGTTCACTTCTACCTTTGGAGGTTAAAACCAAAATGTAGGGAGGGAGTTGAAAGGAGGTTGTGACTTTAAATGATCACAATCCCTATAGTGAGAAACCACAGCTCTGAGAGGAAAGTGGGTTATGTGTGCGCACGTGTGTGCGTGCGCGTGTGTGTGTGTGTAAGGCAGTAAGGATGGGGGGATATGTGGGTATATCAGATTTCAGTACAAAGGGTCTCTTGGAAAAACTAGACAATTCGGAAGTGATTCCAGAGCAAACTTTAAAGAAAACTGACTGTTTACCTCTTACCTAGGAAGTTTCCCAGAGAAATGCTGGCATTTAGCAGGAAAAAGAAAATGAATAAAAAAGATGAACGACCAGGCATCGTGATCTGACATTTAAAAGTGTGCAGAAGGCTACAGGTAGTTGTCAGCTTCTCAGAGGTGTGATAGAATATAAACACTGGAGTTATTAAATGTTTCAATGTGTTGACTCTAAAGCCTCGGGAGCTAAAGGAGTAACTAATATTATATTATTTAGGAATTTCAATTATTTGTTTTAGTATTAAAATTGGTATTAAATGGCATTTTTCTCATATTAATCATATTAAGCAAAATTAATGTAAATATGACACTTATTAATATTCATAGGTCAAATCTATTTTGTGTGATTACAATCCCTTAGGACATTTTCTCACTTATTGAAAAGTATTTTCTACATCTACCCTCTTTTACTGTGATCCCAAATTTAAAGTCCTGTTCATCTTGCTTCTTGAACCTATTTCTAACAAAGTTTTCTATCTCCAAAAGTAGATATCTATTCTGTTTTTTACTTCAAGGTAAAAACAAACAAACAAACAAACAAAAAACTTCCCTACCTCCATTACCAGTCTCCAATTTTTTATTATGAGGCTCAGTCCTCTCTAGACGCAAGTTCACTATTTCACACAAGAAGGTGACTCCTTTTTGTTTACTAATCATGAAATTAGTCTGGCTGATGCCTTCTGGGTTGTTTACATGCTTGAATACTCAGATATCTGTTTTAGGCAGTAATCTTTTATAGAGAAATGTCAATGTACAATACCTTGTACAGAATTAAGCCAAATTACCTAATTTTTTCAGGCAATTATAGTTATGGGCATATTATGCTCACAGCCTGTCACACAGTAAGAGTTTTGGAACTTGAATGACTTCATAAAGATACTTCAGTTTTTGAATAGGTAAAGTTTTGTCTTTGATGTGTAACTAATGTGTCTGAAAGGCACTTCTAAAGAGAATCTTTAACCAACTCAGGGCACCTGATTTTTCTTAGCAGAGCAATAATGGTATGTTCATGTTTCAAAAGGCTGTTAAATGTAATTTGGAGGCAGAAAAGTTCCAAATCTTCTGACTTATTTAAATAACTGAAAACAAAAAGGGGATATTGAGTCATATGCAAATGAATAAAATAGATCACCTCAACCCTTCAAAAGGACTGTGTTATTTTGGACGGTCTCTTACAGAATTGAAGGAGACATTGTACCCAAAAAACACAAAAGATCCTAAAAATACTCACTACTCAGTATTTCAACAAAGACCTTTCCCACATCAGCTGCTCATCTTAATTTTTCCCTGTTTATTTTCTCATCACTCTCTCCTTCTCTCCCATATTCACTCTCATTTAATTTCTGAATATTCCTCAGATCTTTCTCCTGTAGATTAATTTGCAAGCATAATTTTTTTTTGTCATGTTCCTCTCTGTGGCTCACCTGATCACAGAATAAAATAATGAACAGAAGGAGGATTGGAAACACACATACACATCCTGGACAGAATGGTATTCCACTGGCTACATATATGGATTAAGGATTAAATATTAAATATTTGATATTCATTATTCTATGTTATGTACTTAGTTATATGAACATTTCATATTCTGTGTATTTACTGTTTATTGCATACCATTAATCCCCTACATACCACATTTCACCTAGTATCAGCAATTATGAATAGTTTATACTAATTTATTTAGTATAATGCTATAAATATACTAGTTTATTACTAACTTCAATTTTATATGTTTCCATTGATGTTTAGAAGTTTTCAAAACTTGAAGTGTTTCTTATAGCCAATCATGTAAGAACTATTTAACTTAATTGAAATTCATACACAGAAATTGCTCAGAATACCTTGTTTTCTGTAACAAAAAGTTTTAATTTTATAGTGTCCCTTACAATATAAAGGAACTTATAGAACATTTTAATACCATTATCTGTAGTAGTGTTAATTAAGAGAATAGTTTTTAAAAGTGTGCAGGTCAGAAGCAACAAGGATATAAAAAGTTAATAGAAATTGCCTTTTTCTCAATATGCATTTATAACTATTTAATCAAATCTAGAATTCTCAGTGCCCTGAGACACAGGTGATCACTGCCTGATCTTCAGAAACCCCTAGATTATCATTTTTCTTATTTAATGGCATTATATCACTGTACTCTCCAAGTGTATTTTGGACCCAACAATCCCTCTAGATTTTTAATTTCCTAAAAGATTTTTATTAGCTATGTGACTTCGTAATTCCTGCACAACGGAGCTGTTTTAGCCCTGGGTCCTCATCCTCTGGACTTGCCAGATTCACAAACATCTCTTGCTGCCTCTGAAGGGTTGTAGTGGAGACTCTTCCTGGTCACTTGCTATTTCCCTTCTCAATCTTATCTTCTTTCACTTTGCTGGTTCTTCATCTTGATCCTGTTCTTCTTGGAGCACATTCTTGCGTCATTACTTCAACTCCTCATCACCTTCTGGTCTATGTAGGTCTGGAAATTGGAAGTTTATCTTATAACCAAGAATCCATCTACTCACATACAGTAGCACCAAAAAATGAGCAGACTCTGGCCTCAGTTTAGATAAGGAACTCCAGTGTTTGAGATTTTTAATTTATCCTGATTATCTGATATTTTAAAAAAAGTAAACGTATAGGTTTTTATGGACTGAACTGTGCCTCTCAAAATTCCATATATAGAAGTCCCAACTCCAAATGTGACTGCATTGGGAGATATAACCCATGAGGTGACAAAGGTGTGGGTCTCTAATCCAATATGGCTGGAATCTTTCTAAGAAGGGTAAGAGTGCTCAGAGCTCTCTTTTTACCATGTGAGGACACACCAGGAAGGTGGTCATTTGCAAACCAGGAAGAGATTCCTCACCAGGACCTGCATTGGCTAGCACCTGGATTTTGAACTTCTCAGTCTCCAGAATTGTGAAAGATACACTTTTGTTATGTGAACCATCCAATCTGTAGTATCATGTGATGGCAGTCTTAGCAGACTAACATAGTAATACATCTAATCCAAATATAGAAATTCTTGGCAATAGAATTGGTATAATTTTAAGATTACTAATTTTACTTTTAAAATAAACTTTACAGGTCACCTGGGTGGCTCAGCGGTTAAGCGTTTGCCTTTGGCTCATGTTATGAACCTAGGGTGCTGGGATCAAGCCCTCAATTGTTTAGTGAGGAGTCTGCTTCTCCCTCTCCTGCCCTCCCCCTGCTCATGCTCACATGCGCTCTCTCTGCACACCCTCTCTCAAGTAAATAAAGTCTTTTAAAAAATAGTAAGATAAACTTTACCGTGTAAGTCACATATTTGAGCATACTAAAATACCTTTATTTGGGTGGGAATCAGGCAGATAATACAGCATTTTATCAGCCTGTTATCTATATATAAATACCTCCTAGACTGAAAGTATACAACTGGACTTTTTCATTCTAATTTGGGGGGGGGGGGAACTAGGTCAAGATAGATTTTTAACTGCAGAGGAAGACTGATCAATGATTGTGTTTATTTGATAAGACCCTAATACAGTTTTAGAGATTGTATGCTTCATGCTTGAAGATTGTAATTTTTTGAAGATTTTTCGTATATTTATTTTATATGTTTGTTTATTTTATTTGTTTGTTTATTTTGTATGTTTATTTTGAAGAATGAATGTTTCATACATGAAGAGATGGTAAGGGAACAATAGAGACAAAGTAATCCATCCAAAGCAGTAGAATAAAGAAAGAACAGTACAACTACATACCAAAATTTGAAAGAACAGGGAAGATAATGAAAGAGAGAGGGAGATTATAAACATATCAGGAACCAAATAGTTGATAATTGTCCATAATATGCAAAAAGTCAATGGGGAGTCTTTGAAAAGTTTTAAGCCATTATATTGTCAGGTTTACATGTTATGCTATTTACTATGATCCCTGTAGAAAATTTACAGCAGTGGGATAATGCTGGAGAAAAGGAGTCTTTCTTGGAGCCATTGTAATAGGATGGGTGAAAATTAAATAAGATTTTATATGGAAGAATAACAAAGAGTCACATTATGGTCATATTAATGGTCATGGAACAGATAAAATTTAAGAACCAATTAGAAGTGTTACCTATAGAAAAGGGAAAGTCAATGCCTAGGTAACTCTGTTGTGGTTTCTTTCTCTGACATAAGGAAAACGAGAAGAAAATTTCATGTGATCAATAATTTATGTTTTTTATTCTTATAATATTTGAAATTTCAATTGATATTTCATAAATGCAGCATTAGTGTAACAGGATATCTAAAAAAATTCCAATATAGTAGGATTGTTCTTTCATGACACCCTCCATGAAATCTTGTCACTTTCTGTGGTAGGTGGAATGTGCCCTTCCCAAGGAGGCCCATACCCTAATTAATTGGAATTACTTCATTTTTCACGGCCAAAGGACTTTGCAATTATGGTTAAGGTTAGAAGACCCTGAAATAAATATATTATCCTGTGTTGTCTGGGTAGGCATGAGTCCCCAGAAGTAGAGAATCTTTCCCAGCTAAGTCAGTGACAGGTATAAGATGGAAGAAGGGTAAGACAGGTATGATATGACTGGCTTTTGATGATGGAGGAAGAAGTCACAGTCCAACAATTGTAGGTTCCTCTAGGAGCTGAAAATGCAGGGATCCAGATTCTTCCCAAAAATAAACACAGCCTTGAACATCTTGATTTAAGCCTGGTGAGAATTTTGTCAGGACTTCTGACTTACAGAACCATAAGATACCAAAACTACGCTGAGTTTCTAAAGATGTGGTAATTTGTTGCAATAGCCATTAGAAACTATTACAGATTTCTGTACCAACAGTGATGTGATACTATTACAAATAACGAAAGGTGTGAGAGTGGTTATGAAGTGAAACATTGGGAAGAAAGGGAAAGAATGTTGAAGAACATGATTGAAAAAACAAACAAACAAACAAAACTCAATTGCCTTGAATAGAAGCATGGTTTTTAAAGACTCTCCTGAAAGCTCAGAAGGAAGTGAGGAGCTTAGCAGAGAAAACCTAATTTGCCTTAGAGAATACATAAATCATCATGAACACACTAGTAAAATCCTGAACTCTAAGGACATCTTGATGAAGGTTCAGAAGGAAATGAAGATCACGTTTTCCTTTCTTTCTAGCAATAGAAAACTTAGCTGAATTTGTCCCGCTGTTATGTGGGCAGCAGAAATCATAAGGGATGAACTTGGACATGTAACTGAGGAAATGTCCAAGGAAAGTTTTGAAGGTGTGGCCTTGTTTATTCTAGTTTCTGACAGTAAGATAGGTGAGGAAAGAGAAATTGGAAGACCTGTTGAACACAAAGGATATAAGACCAGATGATTTGGGAATTCGCTTATCTGGATTACAAAACATGTTAAAATTAAGAAGTCTACAGAAAAGCAGTTTCTTGAGAAAAAGCCAAGTTAGTGATTATACCACCTCTTATTAATAGCTCAAAAAAATTCAGAATATCCAGTCACATACACACACACACAAAAGTAATTAAGGAAGACACACATACATACCTCCAATCAAACCAGACTATCCAGGAAGCTTATGAGGTTTACCTTTCAATCTCCCTTTGGGACCCCTCTTGTCTAAATAATGAGTAATTCTCAAAGGCTTCCCTTGATCTTCTCTTGTCTTCACTTTAATGGCCCTAGAGGTTTTCATCTGAATTCATAACTTCAACTGTCACTTGCATACTAGAAATAAAGGCTTTTAGATGTCTATATTCTGGACTTTACTCATCTTCATTTGACTGATGAACCACAGTACATTGTGGTTCATTGTACATTGGAACACTGAAAAAAATAAAATTAAATTAAATTTAAAAAAACATATAAAGCTATAATAAAAAAGTATATTATATATTCCTTTCTTCCTTTCAAACTCCAAAATTATTATTCAATAAAATAAAATATTCTTAAAGTACCAACACTCCAAATTGATTTCAGATGGACCCTCTGCCCTTCATCTTCCTGACATGGATACAACTCCCCTCGCCCACCACAGAAAACAGTGATCACATTTAAAGAATTCATATTCACACTACAATCTCATTTATTAGATAAAACTATGAGAAATAGCCTTACTAAAAATTTCCCTGATTCTCAGTACATTAACTAAAACTAACAAGGTTTGAAGAAACTCAGTCTGGACATAATTATCAAGCTTGATTTCCTGCCATTTTTCTACATTTATTCCTTAGTCACACTGTGCCACATTATAGTTCTACAAATGTGTATATTGAATCATTGACTTTTGTTCTTGTTAAACTTTTATATTTCTTCCTCCCCCACCTTTAATTATAAGTACCATATTTTCCCCTTTACCCATTTCCACTTCTCAGAGGCAAGAATTTCTAACCTTTCCAGATTTTTTTTTTTTTTTGTAAAGCAAAGATTCTGAGTGTAGCTGTCTTGTGATCACAGACCTAAAAGAGCTACAGTTTCATCATCTGATTTCTTCTCCTTTAGAAACCATGATATGTGGAGAAATTTTTGGTTTCTAAGGAAAACCAGAAGGAAATCAATCCCAGCTGTCAGATCAGAACTACTATTAGAACCATTTCTACCCTTATTAGACTCTCCCCAAAGTCTTCAATAATTGAAAAAAAGGGATGTCAATGAGCATTGAGGCCCAAAGTCCTAAGCTAATCAATTTTTCAGCTCTTACATGAATCTATATTCAGTATGTTCATTATTGTGACTATGTAAATGCTGACAGCTGGTCAACTAGTGAATTAAAAATTACATTTTCAAGATTTTTTATTAAAATAATGCAATTGGTGGGGCTCCTGGGTGGCTCAGTGGGTTAAAGCCTCTGCCTTCGGCTCAGGTCATGATCCCAGGGTCCTGGAATCAAGCCCCACATCGGACTCTCTGCTCCACGGAGAGCCTGCTTCCTCCTCTCTCTGCCTGCCTCCCTGCCTACTTGTGATCTCTCTCTCTCTCTGTCAAATAAATAAGTAAAATCTTTAAAAAAATAAATTAAAAAAATGCAGTTGGTAATTTAAATTCCAGTTAGTTCACATAGATGTAGTATTAGTTTCATGTGTGCAATATGGTGATTCAATACTTCTACAGAATACCCAGGGCTCATCACAATTGCTCTCCTTAATCCCTATCACCTGTCTAACCGGCCCCCTCCCCCTCCCTTGTCCCGGCCACTTATCTCCCCTATGGTAATGATCAGTTCTCTATAGTTGATTCTGTTTCTTGGTTAGCCTCTAAAATTGATTTTTTAATATCAACATTTAATTCTTCCCAATAAAATATATGAAAAATACATATTAATAAAATTTTGATATGATTAACCATAACAGAAAATCTTTAAGATTTCCATCACTATGGCCCCTTGCCCCTACTTTTCTCTGCCTTCACACTCTAAAAACTCCTTCTGGGCACGCTGTCTTTTGGCTCAAGTCTGGATTGATTCTTTCCGAAGTGGCATCCTTGACAAAGGTAATCCTTTCCTGTGCTTTTTATATATAGCATCTAGAACATGGTAGACTTAAATTCTTCAGTATGGTAGACTCAATCTTTTTTTTTTTTTAACATGAGTAAGAGTTCTTATATTCAAGTATGTAAGTGAAGATAGCACTATAGATTTCTGAGTGGCAAAGAAACATTTATAGGTAGTAATTCTAAGCATAATGACCTGGAGTTACTGTTTTTCAGTGGGCAGAATCAAATGCAGTCTCCTATATGGCTCATCTTTTCTGAAGGTGGAATTAGACTTTGATGTCTGTGGAAAATACTGGCTTTCAAGTAAAACATGGAAGGAAATCATCCTTATCTCTTTCAGGTCAAAAAGAGAATTGGGACCATCTTTTAACAGACTTTACTTGGGGACTTCAATGATGGAGGACAGCCAATGATAACTGAAGTCTGAAGTTGCTAGATTCATTTAGAAGGCAGGGGATGGTGGGTGTCAAAAACAGTAGTACTTAAAAAAGGAAGAAAATTAAAAAAATCAGTGGAAGTCTGGAGTTCCCTGGAAGAAAGAAAGAGCATGGCCCTCTGGAAATCAAAGTACAAGGCAACAAAAACAAAATGTGAAAAATCTGAAAAGAAAGATTTTAAGAGATTGGTTAAGAACGATCTATATAGTAAACACTTTATTTAAAGTTCTAAGTCAGTGTTATATTGAATTATGAAGTCCTAACAATCAGTGCCTTAGAACATGACCATTTTGCACGTAAGGTATTTACAAAAAGAATGAAGTTAAAATCAAGTCTTTAGGATGGGCTCTGATGTAATAGGACTGGTGTTCTTATAAAAAGGAGAAATTTGGCTACAGAATCAGCCATGAACAGAGGGAAGACTAGGTAAAGAGACAGAGAATGTCATCTGTCATCTGAAGGGAGAGGATTAACTGATATATCTACAAGCCAAGGGATACCAAATATTGCTAGAAAATCACTGGAAGATAGGAGAGACACAGAGAACTGTTTCTCCTCCATAGCCCTCAGAAGTCACGAGCCCTAAAGACACCTTAGTTTGGACTCCCAACCTGTAGAAGTGAGACAATAATTATTTTAAGTCACCCAACTTCTGGTACTGTGTTATACCAGCCTTAGGAAATAAGTCTGCAATGCATTTCTTCATTTTGTATATTAAAGAATCTCTATTCTTGAAATTTAGCTGATTCCTCAGTAGCTGCAATCCCACTTCAAGTAAGGCCACTTTTAAACAGGGTTCGAGATTTTTCTGATAGCTTCATAATTTAATACAATTTTCTTCAACCATATGAATTTTAGACAATTTATAATTTCCAGCTATAGAAATAGCATACAAAAAAAAAAAAGAAATAGCATACAATGCTCTTTCTTCACTTCTCCCCAGAGTTTGTTTTACATATTACATTCATTTAAAACAAACTCCCCAGAGTTTGTTTTACATATTACATTACAATTACTTTGTAAGCATTTTTGTTTTGATAACTTCAGGCACTCTCAGTACTTATCAGTATTCCTATCTTTCCTTCTACCACTCTTCCACATTTTGTTTCCATTTTTTGTTAGCCATACATTTATTTTACCTTGTGAAGATTAGCATCACTTATGTTGCAGCACAACCTTCTTGGTTTTCTATGTATTGAAATAGAAATTATAACATATATATAACGTTAATGTTATTACTATTGCAATTTTGGGACTGAAAATTATGGTAGGAATATCACTCATTTTTTGTCAGTTCCAGCAATTTGATAGTTCTGCTGCTTAGAACCAGCAGACTGGCCCTAGCATCAAGGCTAAATGTGTTCAGGAAATAATGTCAATTACAAGAAGATATATCAAAATTATCATGTGTGTATATATATACACATACATATATCTCCTTTCCAAAAGAAAAGTTCATAGGGAAACATATAGAAACTATATACAACCTAAATATAGCCATGTTTATAAAGCCACAACCTTGATCAACAACTAGTCATAGACACAGCATTGCATTCATCAGTCCTAAATTCCCACATCAGTGTTGAAGGGGATGACTGGAAAGGTCTCTTTTATAAGAACAGTATCCATAAGACTTCCACCCACATAACATAACCAGCTCCCAAAGGACCCATTTTCTAATACCTCATTGGGCATTAGATTTCAAGATAATACATTTTGGGAACAAATATTCAGTCTGTAATATATTTAAAAATGATAAATATGCCTTTTCATGTCTAAATCATTTTATCTAAGTACTTTAACCACATGGGGAAGTTGCTCATAGATTTATCTTTTAAATATATTATAAACAATAACGAGCAAGCCTTTCTGAAAGAAAGCCTAGATGCTGAAACTCAGAATCTAATCTCATTTGTCTATCGGAAATATTCACTTAAATGGAGTGCCTACTGCTTTCCTTCATCTCTCATTTTCAAGTAATATCTATGGTAACCTATGCCTTCAAGACTGGTACACCAAAACAGGGAAATCTCATTGATGTATTGATTTTAAAAATAAATACTTATCAAAAGTCATTATGTGCCAAGTATTGTTAAGCACGGCAAATACAGAACAATTAAACGTCCTGCCTTCATGACAGTCACAGTTCAGCAGTGTATGACATTAAACAAGCAATAATAAATGTGATAGTTACAAGAAAATTGTGGTTTACAATACTACCTAAGATTAAAGTAGGGGCAAGCCCTAAGGTAGAGGTTAGGAAGGCTTTCCTTGAGGAAGTGATTTTAAGCTCAGAGATTGAAGACCTAATTATGAGTAACCTTGATGAATTTTCAAGTGACGGACCTTATGTAAACATTCTCTTGTACACATTCTCATAGCACATTGCAACGAAGCATAAAATAGAAGAGAATATAGTTATTGTTTTTGTCATTGCTTTATTAGGATAAACCTCTAATTTTTATTGTAAGTGTTATTCTACATTGAAGGAATCGCAGTCTTTTTTATTTGTGCCGTGAATATGTGGAAAGTCTACAAAACTCGGTAAAAGTTGCTGGGCAATCCTTCTGTACATCAGTAATGATGGAATAATAGAAACAAAAGACCCTGAAAAAGCAAAATTTGGTAGACTGTAATGAAATCGTGTTATCCACCACAAAAAATATGGGTACTTCCTTTTCATTCTGCAAAATAATGAAAGGGTTTGGGACCCCTGGGTAGCTTCAGTGGGTTAAGCGGCTGCCTTCTGCTCAGGTCATGATCCCAGCATCTTGGGATCCAGTCCCACATCAGGTTCCTTGCTCGGCAGGGAGCCTGCTTCTCCCTTTGCCTCTGCCTGCCACTCTGTCTGCCTGTGCTCGCTCTCTCTCTCTCTCCCTCTCTCTCTGACAAATGAATAAATAAATAAATAAAATCTTTTAAAAAAATAATGAAAGGGTTTAAACTGACAGAAAAAGGATTTTATGGAAATTAGGCTTGAGACAAATGGAGTTACTCTGCTAGGAAACTAATTAGGAAATAAACTTGGAGTAATTCAAAGACTATAGAGAGATTTATACTTTTGAAAATGCCACTCTCCTCAAATAAAATTATTACATTGTCTTACTAGGAAAATATAGTCTTTACATAAAGCCTTATGTGACATTTTCCAGAAATCAGGAGGCGAAAAAATAATTGTTAATCTATAGGAAGGGAGTTGAGAAATTGCTAGGAAGGTTAAAAATGAGACTAGAAGATTATAAAAGTGACTTGGCAAGTAACTAAAATTATACACTCACTGTAAAACAAAACAGACCTCCCAAATTTCATGCAACATATGTGACAAAACCAAAACAAGACAGAATGACCCACTAAGAATAAAGGAAAAACAACTTGCCATGGTTCTTTCACTAAGATCTTTCACAAACAAAGTTTAGATTTTTTACACTACAGGGAGTGCCCTGTAACCCAGTTTTCCAATTAGCCTATTGCTATTGTACATTCATAAAAACTAAGTAACTGACATTGATGTTACTATTCATTAAATTCTAGATTTTGTTTGGATTTTAGTTTTCCCTTAGGTCATTTTTCTGTTCCAGAATCCTATTTATATTATCAAACATTTCGTTTTAAGGTCTCTTTAATCACCTCTGGTCTCTGACCATCTCTCTCTCCTTATTTCTCATAATCTCAACATCTTGGGGACTACTGGCTGTCTGTACGGTGCCTTCCAATCTAAGTTTATTGGTGGCTTTTCTCATGTTTAAATTGAGGTTATGAGTATTGGAGCTAAAAAAAAATGCCTTCTTTTACCACCGCACCAAGGAAAAAGTGCCTCCACAACATCACCATCCCTGGCGATATTCGCCTTCCTGTCTCGGCTAAGTGGTGGTCCAGGAATTAACCAAGGCTCTTAGAAAAAACGGTGTCTACACCATCTACAGCAATGGGGTTGGATCACAGGGTATGAGTTTCAAGTAAAGTAACTATAAACACAGACTGGACTCTACTTGAATTTCTCAAGGCGGTGTGGCTAACAATTCTGAAAGTAATTTATCTTTTTATTGGGATTGAAAAAATAGGTAAATAAATGGTGAAAAGTCAGTGTCCAGTTTCTCAGGTTCCCTTAGAGAAGCTAAAGATAACTAAGAATGGATGATTCCAATGAAACTTTTGGGGATGATTAGAATCAGAGACATTACTATAAACCAGTATACTTACTACATCCCACAAATTCTGGTATCATATGGTTTTTATATAATTACATTGCTAATTTGTTTCGATTTATTATCTGCCCCAGGGGTTAATGACAAGTGTTTTACTTCTAAATATTTTAGGGATTTTTCCAAATAGTTGAGGGATTTCCCAAATTCGATTAATGATTTCTAATTCCACTGGGGCCCAAAAACATACTTTAAGATTATTAAAGTTTTTTTTGTGTGGCCCAGAATCTATTCTATCTTGGACAATGTTACAAGTGCACCTGAAAAAGTGTCAGTGAAGTTGGTTGTTAATGTTGTATTATTCCTATAAATTTTTGAAACATGGATGTTAAATTATCTTGCTATATTTGGGGATTTACCTCAGCAGTTACATAAGAATTTATTTTGAGACTCTTATTATGATCATAAAATTTCAAAAATATTATATCCCCCAATAAATTAAACCTATTACTGTTTTGAAATATTGGACTTTATTTTTTTTAACCCTGATAATGTTCTTTTCTCTGAAATCTATACTATCTGGGATAAGTAGAGCTATTTCAGCTCTTCTTTTGGTAAGGATATTACCAAAAGATATTTTTTGCCCATTACTTTAAACTGTATATGAATTTGTATTTAAATTGTATATGCTATATGCAGCATGTAGTTAGGTGTTACTTTTCATTCTGAAATCTGACTCTTAAATGGAGATATTTAGATCATTTTCATGTAACGAAACTATTGATATGGTTAGATTTAGCTTTACCATCTGAGTATTCCTTTCATACTTGCCTCTACTATTCCTTCCCTTTCAGTTTTCTGTTTTGTTGTTTAAAAAGTCTATTTAATCTCATTTTTAATCTATTAGCTACAACACACATTATTTTAGTGTTTCATTTGGGGGTTCGAGTATATAACTTTACTTTATTAAAGTGTACTTTGAAGGACCAGGCTCTATGCTATTACCTAAGGTAAATGTCAAACATTTTTATTATATTGTTTATATATACACAAAGCACATTGCTATTTTTTCCACTAAAGTCAATTGTATTTTAAATAGATTTAAATAAGATAGTCTTACATTTTTATCCAATTTACCATTTCTAATGCTAAACAAATAGGGAAAATGTAAACCGATGGGTCAAATATATCAATGGAATAGTAGTATACCAAGTAAAATGATTATGCAGCCAAAGTCCGGATGTCTTGGATACTTCAGGGTCGATTCAACATAAGCTGCACAGCAGATAAATATCAATAAGATCAGAATTAAGGCATTAAATTATCCCAGATGCCATGGAGATCCGGTAATAGCTAACTACTCATAAAGCTTTCCAAATTTACCAATGTAAGAAAAGCATTTTTAATCTCTCAATCTCACAAGTAAGATTTTAAGTACTTTAAGAAGCTCAAATAATCAGAGTTTCGCAGTAGTTTATACAGTTACCAAAAATAATTTATAAGGACGTAAAAATTTGTGATGTTTCTTAATTTGAGCAACTTGGCATGAGACACTTCTAGGTTAAAGACAATGAGATGATTTGGCAATTTTAAATTGCAGATATTTCAAGATACTAAAAGGACACAAAAACGCTCCTGGCAAAGAGGAATGATGAAAGAGCACTCAGCATTTCCATAAATTAACACTAATGAAAGAATACCTCACACAAATGATACACTGCTGAAGAAAAAAATCAATTAAAATTTTAAAAATCACGATGCAAAAACTGTTTATTTGATAAAAAGAGAAATGGGAGTTGAAAGAATAACCTTTAGAGAATTGAGAGAAATTGGGGGAGGGAGATATGCTTTGCTTAATTTAAAGAAAATCGTTATTAGAAAAAATCTGTTTTTGTTTGGAAGTTTAGAAGTAATAAAATTTTAATTAAATTAATTTAATTGGTCATACAAACGGAAGGTTGCCAGGGGTGGGGGTTAGAGACTGGGTGGTGGGGTTATGGACATTGGGGAGAGTATGTGCTATGGTGAGTGCTGTGAAGTGTGTAAACCTGGCGTTTCACAGACCTGAACCCCTGGGGCTAATAATATAATATATGTTAATAAAAATAAAAAATTATAAAAATTAATTTAATTGGTCATAATAATGTATCAACTTTCTCCCAGGAATTTCAAATTTCTTTACTAAGTTTTGCATTTCCACAAACTCAAATTTAACCTTGAACTCACAGGATATATTAGGTACCACTAATCTCTGAATTGTGGGTAAAAGCAAAAACAAATGTTTTTAGATACTTTGATGAAATATATGGAAGTATTACTCCATTGAAATAAGGAAAAATATTTACTAATGTATATTAACTTACCTGGTAGTAATAGTTATTCTACAGTAAATGGGGCGGGGGGTAGAAGGTTGGGGGAGCCAGGTGGAGGGTATTATGGAGGGCACGCATTGCATGGAGCACTGGGTGTGGTGCAAAAACTATGAATTCTGTTACACTGAAAAGAAATTTAAAAAAAAGTAAATGGGCAAATACCTTTAGATACATTAGATTTAAAATAGAAATAACAGAGCAAATTTATTTTTAAACTATTTTTAAGACTTTATCTTTAAGTAATCTCTACACTCAATGTGTGGCTCAAACTTAACAACCCCAAGATCAACAGTCACACGCTCTCCTGAGTGAGCCAGTCAGGTGCCCTGGATGTTTATTTTTAATTAATGTTTTTTTTTAATTAAAAGCCAAATAAATGTAAGCCAATATTTTCCTTTAAAAAAGAATCACATTAATTCACTAATGAGTTTATATGTTTGACTATATCTGAAGTGAATTGGTTGAATTATGATAAGAACTTTTATAGTGACATTCTTAAAAATGCCGACACACTGGGGTGCCTGGGTGGCTCAGTGAGTTAAGCTTCTGCTTTCAGCTCAGGTCATGATCTCAGGGTCCCAGGATCGAGCCCCACATCAGGCTCTCTGCTCAGCAGGGAGCCTGCTTCCCCCTTTCTCTCTCTGCATACTTATGATCTCTCTGTCAAAAAAAAAAAAAAAGGCTACACGTAAGTTCACTGATTCAGATGATTATATGTGGTATCACGTTTCTATTAAAATAACGTTATCATTCATTTAATTGACTGAAACTTATTGAACTAAGAACAGTGTTCAACTTGAAGGAATGAAGTAACACTCACAGAATAGCAACCATACACAACATAGTTTTCCTTTACTTTTTGCCAAGTCATCAGGTTCAACTTAAATGAAAAAATACTGAAGCCTGCAATTTTACAACTTTCCCTCAAGCCAGCAGAAAACCAAAATCAAAAGGAAAACAAGTAATCTGAAATCTGGAGAGATGGGCCTTTGCAGAAGAAAGAAGATCCTAGTGTTTACTGACAAGGGAGGGACACAACTAAACACCTTCTAAGCCAGTAAGAACATTTAGCAGAGATTTTTAAAGAATTGCTAACTCAGGGTATGCTAACATGACAGAGGGGGTCACACAAACAACAGAGTTGGTACCTTTGAATAAACTTTTCCATCAGTCCCATGGGTGCTGCTCTCAGAGAAATTCAAACAGAATCCCAGCAAAGGGGGTTCCTGGGTGGCTCAGTGCGTTAAGCCTCTGCCTTCGGCTCAGGTCATGATCTCAGGGTCCTGCGATCGAGCCCTACATCGGGCTCTCTGCTGGGCAGGGAGCCTGCTTCGCTGTCCCCCTTTCCTTGCCTCTCTGCCTACTTGTGATCTGTCAAATAAATAAATAAAATCTTAAAAAAAAAAAAAAAAAAAAAGAATTCCAGCAAAGCTTCCCACATGGCCCAGAGCAAGACAGAGAATAAAAACACTTCCCTACCTCTGCCCATTTTATCTCCCCCATATACGCTACAGAACCAAAGCCTTCATCTGCAAGCAGAGACCACAAAAAAGTTGCAGATGAGAAATTGTGGGAAGTCACTACAGCTGGGTTTAAGAATCTGTAGTCAAAAGGCTTTAAGCTGTTCCCACTGGGAAAATCTGCAGCTGGTTGATGGAAATAGGCTCTAACATGAGGAGAGGCTCTGTATTAGGTGCCAACTCAGTGTTACTTGTAGAGGAGGGGGCAGAAGACTTGTGAAGGTTGGCATTCTCTAGAGCTAAGTTCTAGTGACTACATAAAATTGAGGCATAATAAGAACTTCAAAGAATGTCTGCACTCTGTCCCTCACTTCTAGTCTAACATGTGTCAGATGGGAGAGCTGTAAGAAAAAAACAAAAACAAAAACAAAAAAACTTTCTTGAGAATAACCTAAAGGAAAAACTGTTAAGGTAACTGGAGAGACTCAAGAGCCAAATGGGAAATTTACTTGAGTGGGAATCCATGGCTTTGAGACCATTAGCATCATGTAAAATATATTTTTTAAGATTTTATTTATTTGAGAGAGAGAGAGAGAGAGCAAGCAGTGGGGAGGGGCAGAGAGAGAGAGAAAGTGAAGCAGACTCCCTACTGAGTGGGAAGCCCAGTGCTTAAATAACAGATGAAATATTTCACTATATGTTCTTCTTTCTTCTAAGATGAAGGAACTTAATCTTCATTAAGTTTGCTTTTTTAGTCAAATGCCAGAAACACAATTAGGAGATGCTGACCACAATCATCTCTGAATAATTAAGTAAATCTCAACAGGTGAAGTAGCAGTTTATAAGGAAAAATAATCACCAGAAAAACTTGTTGAGGGCATTGCAACATATCCAGTTAATTTAGTAAAAATGTAGTAAAAACTAAAACAATCAAATTTGGTCTAGAAAAGTGCTCTGGAGACTGTATTTTTTTTTTTTTCAATTTTTCCCCTAAGCTAAAAGGCCATCCTTTAGCATATAGGAATGCCTAGGTTATTTTGGCTGAAATATTTATAGTAAAAGAGAGAGAAACATATAAAAGAAAGAAATGGGTAGGTTAGTTCAATCAGCATATTTCGTAGCCCTTTTGTGCTGCAAATAAGCTCTGATTTGAATTTTTATAAGCTATGATATCTTTAAAATCTTAAATCTTTTATGACTGATGTTTGTTTTAAATGACCTACACTAATTTAAATTCCACTTATAAAGCCAGTAGTATGCTTCTTTAAAATAAAATACATAAAACTTGGAGCTATATTAATGGACCTCTATAAAGTATATTAAATTCACAATAATGACTAACTATAGATGAATAATATTTAAGCCATAAATTTTTCTCAATAATAAAACATGGTTGATGATACAAAAATGAGTACCTGTATGACAGAATAAATTTATATAAGGTTATAAAGTTATGAACATGCTATATTTTTCTGTATGTGTAGTTCTCTGTTCTATTGTAAAGGCCTTTAATGTATAATTATATATGTTTATATGTCATATAATACATAATATAAATTTTATAATATGCAAGTTAGTAGTAAAATAATTTGTATCTTAATTACTGCTTCTTACAGCATTCTTTTTCTTTGCGGTATGGAGATATTATACCTTCTGTTAGATTATTTTGGCTACTAAGTAGAAGTATGTTATAGTCAGCCCATTGAAGGGCAAACATTGGGATTGACTCACAAACTTAATGAAGAACGCTTTGCGTTATTGGCCTGCCTGACTTGTACCCAGTACATTCATGGATGTTTCTGTCCCCATTTTGTTCATAAGATAATTACCAAAGGCAGCTATGTTAGTATATTTCCCTGTTGATGTCTAGTTACAAAGACAGAATCACTTCTTATGGCTTCTTTCCCTGAAATCCCCTGCAAGACTTACTTTTCTCATCACTTAAACTGAATTAGGTCCATCCATTCCTAACTGATTTTTTTAATTAAATGGCATTCATTAAACTCCAGAGCTTATTATTTAAGCCAAGAATATAAAAGTGACAAATTAAAATTCCTTTTTTCATGGAGCTTACTGTTTGGGGGAAAATCAAATAATTTAAAATATGTATCGTATAACACCAGTTACTGATAGGTACAATGAAGAGGGAAGAAAACACACGCACGAACACACACGCAGGAGGAGGTATTCAAAAGTGACAACCAAGAGGATATAAGTAACACGCATGAACCCTCTAAGAAAGTGATCTTCGATCAGAGACCTAATGGAGTCAAGCAAACCACTGAGAGCAATTCCCTATCTAATGTTATCCACTCTGAGGAAAGGAACTCCAGGACATTCATGCCTCACAGATACTCAAAATATAATCAAAGTCACACACGTCTCTGTACACTAAAAGGACTCAGTAAAACATTTCCAAAACAAAACAAAACAAAACAAAACAAAAAAACCATTTCCAATCCCCTTTGAAGTTCCAAATGCTATTGATGATGAGTAAGACATTCAACTTCCCAATTCACACGGTGCTGGGCTCTGGGTGGAACTTTTACCGCCTTATCAACCTCGGGCTAATGGGCCTTCTAGAGGACTAGAATGGCTTACTTAAATTCAAATTAACCCTTCTCCTATCAGTCATCAGTCTAATCAAAGACAATTTTTTTAAGAGTTTATTTATTTATTTGACAGAGAGATCACGAGTAGGCAGAGAGGCAGGCAGAGAGGAGGAAGCAGGCTCCCTGCTGAGCAGAGAGCCTGATGCGGGGCTCGATCCCAGGACCCTGAGATCATGACCTGAGCCGAAGGCAGAGGCTTAACCCACTGAGCCACCCAGGCGCCCCAAAGATGAATTTTAATAAAAAATTTGGTTCAATATTTGACCTCTGCTGACAGGTTTTAAGCATCACCCTTCCCTCTTCCCCTGTTGCCCCATGTCTGGGGAAACCAGTAAGAGGTCTTGAGGCTCCTTTGCTCTGCATTCAACAGAAAGTTCAAACCGCTCAGCTCTAGCCAGTGTGGAAACCTTTACCCCAGCCTCAGGACTGAAGCACATTAAAACCTTCTCCGCTCCCTCCAGCTGGTTTTCAGAACTGACTGGGATCCTGGACTTCCCTCTGCAGAGATTCTCATTATGTAACAAATTACTTCAAACCCTGTTGGTCAATGTATGGCATCATCCAAAATCTTGCTTTGAGGGACTATCCTACACCACTAGAGTGACCAGAAAAATAATATATGTTAAACAGTTTTTGTTATTTTATCTTTATCTCTTTAAATATCTTTACTCTGTTTTCCCAAATGTTCTCTCTCCCTGTTTTCAACACTACTTGCTTATCTCATTAAATTTTGACTTCTAAGAAAATATACCTTTTGTTTTCATTGATGTTGATTTCAATGTGACATATTATATCCTTAAATACTTATAAAATACATGGTATTTACACATCACATTGCTTACAAAATGAAGTCATGAAAAAACCCAAAATATTAAAACTCTTCAATAATTTGACATTCCTCAGACTATTTCAGTTAGTCATACTCTTTAAATGTCTTAAAATGCTCTGCTATAATATATGCTACAGGAATTTTTATATGATAAACTATAATTTTCTGTAAGACTACTTTATATTTTTTAAATTTTCTTATTTGAAGCCTATTCAAGATTAATAATGAACAACAACATTTTATAAAATCTTCAGGAATCGTAATCATTTTAAAATTGTGTTAGTGTTCACAAAATGTTAGTGGTTTCAGAATAAGATCTCCCAAGTATTTTAAATGTATAGGTAAAATTCAGATAAAATGACCATAAATAAATTCTGCTGCACAATGTATATCTTCCACATTATTATCCAATGAAGACCACTTTCAAAGTCTAACTTTCTTAAACAAAACTAGCTTTAACTTCCATATTTTAAATGAAGGTAAGGGAACTTGTAATACTGCTTATATTGTCAGTTAATTTCAATTAACCCAACAACTTAGGCAAATTATCTGATAAGATAAATTGCATGACCAATTTAAATATGAATTTTGTATTGTTTTGTTTTTGTCTTTGTATAATTGTCCAACTCTACAGCATCCTGGGAAAATACCCCTTTTAATCAGGTATGTGTCACTGCCTACCAGCAGAGACAGTAACTAAACCAAATTTATTCTGCATACAGTTTTTTCAGTGCATTAAATATGACCATGGAAATAGATGGCACAGATGGCAGACATGCACTACCAGCAAGCTGTATTACTCTATTACTATTATTTTATTACTATAATATTACTTGTATTGCTCTATTATTTTCTGAGAAAAGAAAAATATATGTTTGTGGATATAGTTCTCATATAGCAAAATCAGTTGCTGAAGCAAGGAGAGCCAGCTGTCGGTATCTTAGGTGACGTGAATATTATGCTAATATCGAGGTCTAAAGAGTCAGATTGAAGCTCACTTATTTTAAATAATTATATTCACAACAAATTCATCAGAAGATAAGTACAATTATTAAACCATAAAATAGTACTGCATTTTTATTTTTCTACTGTCTTCTCTTCCTAGTTTTCCTGATGTAGGAAAGATTTTTGGAGGAACACCTCAAACTGGAAACTCTTAAATTGTGGTTAATCTAGTAGTAGTGACAATGACTAGAGAGATAGAAGAATGTAGAGAAATCTGGCAAATATATAATTTCTCATAAAATATTATCTATATGTCAAACAAATTAAGGAGGTAATAAGATATTGATTAAAAACAAATCCTGATTCCTTTATTATTATTAGTGATTACTTTTTATTTTCCAATTTGGCAACAGTTTGCATTCTAAACCCAAGAGAAAGTTAATATATGCAAGATATATTAATATCTGAGTATGAATATGGAAAGTATTTTTAAAAAGTTATATTATAAAAATGAAAGTCCTTGAGCATATGCTGGTAGATCATTTGTCTATCATCTCATATTGAAAATAGTTGTATAAATGTTAAAGACATGATGATTTCCTCTAAATCTTCCATAAACATTTTGACTTATTTTTAAATTCCATGATTTTGCTTCTGAACTTTTCCAAAAACTATAATAAGAAATACAAATTTAGACAACATGAAACAATAGTTTGGGTGCCAAAATATAAAACATCCTTTTGAAAGTATCTTATATTTAAGGGACTTAGGAACACTACGACTCACTGGGATTTTCCCATTAGCAGTGATGAGACCCAGAGATTACCTCAATGTAATGGGCATTCTTCTCGGAGCTGACAGACCGGGTTAGGTCTGGGGCATACATACTTCTTTTAAATCCCCAGAGAATTTAGTTAATTGAATATCATCATTCTTATTTGACTGATGTGGAATTGATGGTTAGAGAGGTTAATGGTTCTGGCATATTAAGAAGCTCTCTCTAGGTTGCAAGTAACCAGTTGTCACTGGGCACAGAAGAGTAGTGACCCGAACGTCCTCCCAGGTGTTCCTGCTTGGTCTGTGAGGAGCCCAGTTCTGGATAGTCTACTCAACAAGAACCAGATTTGCCTGGATTCATTTGTTCTTGCCAATTCCCTATTAGCTGCCAAATTTATTATACATTTTCACTTGATAAACAATGTATATGTATTAACTTAGAAATTCCTCCTCTGAAAGGTCTCAGTAAGTTGCTGGATAGCTCTGTATTTCCATATATCTCAATGGCCCATTCCCCTCATGCCCATTCCCCTCATGCCTGCCCTTAACCTACTATCCAAAACATCCCCAAAGGCCAGAGCAAGGGCCAAATATACATGTTAATAATATCATTTTTCTGTTTCATTTTGGAAGGAATTGCACTTCGGAAAAAAAAAATGAAACTTAGGGAAGTTGTAAATACAGTATAATGTAGCTCTGAGAATTCTTTATCTAGATCCACAACTTGGTAACATTTTGCCACACTTTAACTTTTTGCTTTATTTTCTTTCCCTCTGAACCACATACAATGTTGACAGCAAAACCATGGTTGATTTAGAGGACTTAGAACAGTGTTTCGACTCCAAAAATTTCTTTGGTTGAGAAAACAAATGTTAAGTCCCCTTAATGAAGTATTTTATTTTTGTATACAAGTACCTACAACTATTCATCATTTTCTTCTTTTTTTTTTTTTTTTAAGATTTTGTTTATTTATTTGAGAGAGAGGCAGTGAGAGAGCATGAGCGAGGAGAAGGTCAGAGGGAGAAGCAGACTCCCCGTGGAGCTGGGAGCCTGATGCGGGACTCGATACCGGGTCTCCGGGATCATGACCTGAGCCGAAGGCAGTCGTCCAACCAACTGAGCCACCCAGGCGTCCCTATTCATCATTTTCTGAATGTCATAAAAGTAGTAGCCGAACTTTACTTGAGAAGTTAAGTCTGAAATAAAACCTTGAAACAAAGTACGAATTATTTATCTGGGAAGATTATGTTCAATTTAACTAAATGTTCCACTGGTTTTCTTTCTTTTATATAACCTGTGGCAATCGTTTTAAAAGAAGACAACTTAATAAGTACCAAAATTTTATAGACCTATTTAGAAGGACGTAAAATTTAAATTACTACACTAAGATTGACAAATGGAAAATGCTGATGCCCTTGCTTTCACTGATGCTTTTGGAGCTCTAGAGTGAGCTGTTTTCTTTATAAATAAAATATATTTAATTATTCTTGTGTTTGAAATTAAACATGAAATAAAAAGGAAACTGAAATAGACATCTTTTGACTCTCTAAATAACTTTTATGTCAGCCATCCAAATTTATTTCCAACTGGGCTCAGGTGTGGCAAGATTTCATCATATGGTGAGCTCTCCACCCTCCACGGAACCACAGGAATGTCTGGACTCTAAGAATTACTTAGAAAAACATGTGGTTAAACAACTAGCAACAGTTGGTTAACAGCTTTTTTGCCCCCAGTACTAAACATTTTAAAACAAAATATAATTGTCCAAACTTCTCACTTTTTCAGTTTTTACACAGGAAACAAAAAGTCCTCAGTGACAGAACAACTAACCCACCCAATTGTAGAAAGTAACGTGGTTTGGAGAGAGCTAGAAACAATTGTATAGACTTTATTTTCCTCAAAAAAATCAGGTGGGAAATTAGCAGGATGTTTAGAAGTATTTTTTCAGGGCAAAACATCATCCACAAAAATAACCATAAGTTGAATTAAATATCAAATTAACAGAAAATTACTGCTAAGGAGTGGCAATAATTAATCATAAGTATTATTATTAGTTTACTAAATATTTATTAGAGACTTCATAGTTCTTGTCAAAGAATTGCCTAGTACTGGGGGAAAAAAAAAAACATTTAAGAGAAGTGTAGAAAAAAAAGCTAATGAGCTTATTTTAAGTGTACCACCCAGTGTTTCGAAGTGAGTAATGTTGAAGGTATTTTGATCATAATCTCCAAGCATGTATTCTGATTCCAAAGAAATGTGCTTCAAGATCTTTCCCTGTCATACAGTCATTTGTGCATGTGCAGATACATGTACACATATGTATGGGCACCAATACACGTGGAAGAGAAATAGCTATAATCCAGTTTTATTTAATTGTAATATATTAACATTATGTGCCATGATATAAATATTGCAGACAGCATATTCATTTATCTTATGCCGAAGATAAGAAGTATAGACCAAATACAGTATTTTTTCCCCTTTCATGACCTGGGTAAGACTGGTTTTAGCAGAAACAGAGAAGTAGGGTTTACATTGCTGAACTAGGCAAGAAAAGTATGCACGTCCAAACTCAGGGTACAGGATGCATGGTTCAAAGAGCAGCTCTGATTCGCTAGTGTGCGGGAGCCGGCATGTATCATCTTGTGAGAACCAACTGTCCACATCTCTTCCCATCTCAGTGTTCAGTGAGGTAGCTAAAAATTGGCCATGATGAGAGTATCTGTTGCAGAGAAATCAGCAAATGCTGCATAATCAGGGATGTTTCCCAGCTTTTCCCCACCCCCAGTTAGTTGCTAAACATTTATGAGTACACCAGCAGTTTAATCCAACCTCTGTTTCCTTTTGGTATAGAAATTGTGCTAATTATGGGGGTGCCTGGGTGGCTCAGTGGGTTAAAGCCTCTGCCTTCGGCTCTTGTCATGATCCCAGGGTCCTGGGATTGAGCCCCGCATCGGGCTCTCTGCTCAGTGGGGAGCCTGCTTCCTCCTCTCTCTCTCTGCCTGCCTCTCTGCCTACTTGTGATCTGTCAAATAAATAAATAACATCTTTAAAAAAAAGAAATTGCGCTAATTACTTTTCTCTACATAGCATTTGGATTAAGAGTACATTCATCTCGATGAGCACTAAGACATACATGGAATTGTTAAATCACTGTACTGTACACCTGAAATTAACATGAAACTATAGGTTAACTGAAGTGGAATTAAAATTAAAATATAATACATGTACAAACAAGCATGAGTTTTGTTGTTTTTGTTGTTTTAGCAACAACTGTAGATTCATGTGCTTTTATAAGAAATGAGATTGCAAGAAAGATTCCACATAGCCTGCACACAGTATCCCCCAATGTAAAGGTCTTGCATAAGTATAGTAAGACTGCACAATGAAGAAATTAACATTAATACAATCCACCACCTTATTCAGATTTTATGAGTTTTACAGTGAATACGTGTGTATTTGGTTGTGTGTAGTTTTAACACATGAGGATCTGTGTGACCACCAACTCTATCAAGATGCAGAATAATTCCATTACAAAGGTCCACTGTGCAACCTTCTGTGGTCACAAGCACATCCCTCATGCCCTTCCTCCCTACGCTCTGGCAGTCACTAATTTCTTCATCTTTGTCAACTTGTCATTTTAAGAATGGCCTATGAATCAAATCACATACAAGTAACCTTCGAAGATTCTTTTCTCACTCAGCATATTTATCCAAATTGTTGTTTGTACCAGTAGATCAATAGTCTTTGAATAATATCTCATGTAGGAATATGTGACAGATTAAACATTCAGCAGTCATAAGGCATTTAAAAATTTTTCCCGTTTTTAGCTATTATGATTGAAGCTTCTATCCACATCTAAGTACATAATTTTGTGTGAACATAAATTTTCATTTCTTTGGAATAAATGTCCAAGACTGCAATTACTTGGTTGTATAGTAAATGCCTGGTTAGTTTTGTAAGAAACGGTCACATTCTTTTCTTGAGTGGCTGCAATATTTTGTCTTTCCACCAGCAATGTAAGAGTGACCCAGTTTCTCCACATCCTCAAAGCATTTGGTGTTGTCAATTGCCTTTTTTAAAAATTTTCAGACATCATGACAGGCTCCTATAGCAACATCTCACTGTGGTTTTAATTTGCTTTCCTTTAATAACTAATGACAACACACACCTTTCATGTGTTTATTTGTTATCTGTACATTGTTTTAGATATAAAGCTCCTTTATGCATTTTAATAATTTCCTAGTTGGAATGATTTTTACTGTTGAGTTTTAAGAGTCCTTTATATTATCTACATTTTCTTCCACTTTGTAGCTTGTCTTTTGGTCTTTTAACAGGGTCAGCTGCAAGCCAACAGTTTTTAGTTTTGATAAGGTCTGATTTTTTATTTTTTTTTTAAGGATAGTTTTTTTGGAGTAAAATCCAAGAATTCTGCCTATCCCTAGATCTCACAGATTTTCTTGTATTGCCTTTCTTAAAAACTTATAGCATTATATTTCACATATAAGTCCATAATCTATGGATCCATGATCTATAAAATTTTGTGTAAGGGTGATATCCAGTTAGAAGTTCTTTTCATTCAGTCATTAGTCTATGGATGATGAGTTGCTTTAGGACAATTTGCTGAAAAAACTATCCAATATAACGAAGTACCTTTTGCACCTCTGTGAGTAATCAGCTAGGCATATTGTAGGCATCTGAGTTCTATTGATCAATACGTTTTTCCTTCTAAGAATACCACACTCTTCATTGCTCTAGGTATACAATAAGTCTTAATACACAGGTGATTCCTCCAATTTTAGTCTTCATTTTGTTAGTTGTAAGACAGGCCATTCCATCTTGGCTGAAATCAGAAGCCTACATAAGATTTTGTTAATTAATGAGAAACAAAAACAAATCCATTTTAGGAATTATTACCAACATCGGATTTTCTTTTAAAATCAAGTACTTCCATGTTAGCCTTAACATTTAAAATTTCAGTTTATATTTCCCTAAACAGTAAACTCCAAATCATGTTTTTTCTTCATATTAAAGGCATTTTCTACAATGTTACATTGAAACAGATTCATACAACTAGCTCACATCTGCACAGTAGTTATGGAATAAGAACAAAAGTGTTCTACCTCTATTAAGAGATTTTGAAAAATTCTTTACAATTGTAGCTGAGCTATTTCATTTAATGTTTATTCACTTAACGTTTCCAATATATTTCATATATTTCACTATTCAGTTAAGCAATTATATGACTTTTTCATTTTTGATAGCCCAGATATTAATTTTCCAGTTTCCAAGAATTTTAGTGGGCTTAAAACATTAATCAATATACTTCAGTTAGTAAGTGTGGAATTGTCTGGGACCTTTATGATGATAATCTGGAATTATTTAGACTGGAGGATGTCTATTACTAAAGATACAATATCACATTGGATGTTAGTTTTCAAGAGTAACCTAAAAATATTTCATAGTATTTGAAGAACTGATAAATACAAAATTCATGGTTTTATAGGTGTCTTACCATATAACACTTTTATGAATTATATATCTGGTAATATACCACAAATTGTAAACAAAAATGATATGTCTTTATATTAACCAATATGGAAAGCCATCATTTTACTATATAACTAAGAAGATGATTTTGTAATCTGTGTTAAAATATTCTGTAGTAATACATTAATTTTGATGGAAATGAATATCATTAAATGAATAAATTTAGCTAGTGGATATAAAGTCATTGTTGTACATATTCCCTAATTCAAATTTCCTTAAAGAAACTGTATACCATCTAGTGATCTAGTGGCAAAATTACAACTTTTAATTCAGCATTTTTTTAATGCAAGTATCATCATTTTCAAACCGATGAACAACAACAACCAAAACAGCTTAATTGAGTTTGAATTGAACATGTTTGGTAAAATAACTTTCTGGGAAATTTTCCAAATACTTAATTATTCCTATTAATTCACATCTTAGCAGATAAGGTGAATCCAAAAAACAGGAGGAATTACCAAGAACTCCTGTGATTTTGCTGTTTACAAGTAATACTTGTATAAGTGCTACAACACATGCTCATTTTTTGTCACCTAGTACATATATATTATTTCATAATTGCTATATAATTGTACTAGATAAAACACATTTGATATGCTCATATGCTTGGATTTCTGTCTCATATAAATATAGATTGGGTAAACAGAAAAAAAAAGATTGAGGAAGTTGACATTAAAAACAATTAGAATAATGTAAGAAATAAATGTAAGAAACAAGGCAACTTAATATACTCTTACCTCCATCTTTATCTTTTATACAGTTTAAGTAGATGTTCTACATTGGCTGCCAGAGATACATAGTAACACAATTCAGATTTCCTTAAGGTTTATTTCAAACATCTTCAGAACTTAAAATTTTATTTTTACTTTTTTTCTAATTGACCTTTAAAATACCTCTGGATTCATAATTCCCATGCATTTCACATTATTCAAATTTGTAATCTAATCCCAATCTCTTCACTTTCAATAAACTGTCTAAAAAATCAGGTTTATATGACAAGGGTGATTGCTCAATTGCCAGTCTCTTCTCCTCAACAGGTCCCTGTGTTTTCATTCTTTATCACCCCACTGTAACATGAGGAAGGAGCATACTTCCCCTTCCTTCTTCCTACCATCTTTATTCTACTCCCTCCCTATTCTCTGAATCTTAGCTCTATAAAATTCCCCATTTCTCTTTATGCATCAATTTCTGTTTCTTTATATTCTTCACTTGGATTCACTCTTCATAGAAACAACAATAATTTTAAAAAACAGTACTACACTCTCCTTGACCATGGCACCCAGTGGTTTCTTTATTTTCTTCCAATCCATCAGAAATACTATTTCTAGATAGATTATTTCTGATAAGCAAAATCTAACATATCATACAACCACTCAATTTTTAACTTTTATTTTATTTCTGAGGGATTGCACTTTTATACTTAAATTAAGTAGAGAGCTATTCAAAGAACTCTAGTTTTATCCCTATTATCTCCTCTCTAGTCTGTCCCTCCAATTCAAACTTTTTTCTTTAAATTTATAAATCATCCTTCAATATTTGAATTTAAAAGTGTATACTGTTAGCCATTGTCTCCTCATGTCCTACCTAAAATACCATGATTGTTTCTGAAAAGTTTCTTTAATTAAATCTGATTATAGTTGGGCTTAGAAAAAACAAAACAACAACAACAACAAAAAACCCCAAAGTATATATGTGTTTATATGATAGAATACTATACACATTATTCTCCCCCATCATACTTTTCATTTAAAAGTTTTATACTCGTGTTGATACCATAGTAAAGAGTTTTCAACACTGTCACTACTGAAATTTGTGGCTGGATAATTCTTTACTTGGGGGGCTTTCCTACACAGTGTAAGGTGACTAACAGCCTTCTTAGCCTCTACAAAACTAGATGTCAGTAGGAACCTCAAGTCATGACAATCGAAATTCTCTCCAGCTGTGAATCCAGGTGCAGGCAAAATTACTCCCAGTTGAAAATCACAGCCAAAATAATATGTAAAAGATAGTTCTCATTTCCTTTTATAGCACCATGGTATTCATTCTTGAGGATACAAAATCGTTTGTTGACTAGTTCCTTACTAGTGAACTTGTGGTTTGCTTCCTATCTTTGTTATTATTAATAGCACTGCAAGTAATAGCATATCATATTTTAATAATGTGTTTTAAAATTGATTTTAGAAGCGAGTCTAATAAAAAAAGTAATTATGCAATGTTGTTAGATGTCGCCACAGTACCCTTCATTTTGCATTCCTACCAGTCATGCATGGTTCAGCAAATTTTGAATGCTAAATGTTTACTGAGAAAATAAGCCCCTGTTTTGTTTGGAAACAGTGATCCTTCATCCTGATTAACCCCCTTTCTTTCTTGTCACACTTTGGTGTATATAACATTTATTTTCACATTTCAATATTCTTATTGAACTAATATTTTAATTTACAGCTAATTAATAAAAAATACGGTCAGAATCTATGTTAATGCTAAAATAAGAGAGCAGTTTAGTTCTACAAAACAAAACAAAACAAAAAAAGCATTAGGAAAACCAAACAAAATAAAAGTACTCATACCAATTGCCATCTACTATTTCTAGCTTTAAAATGACAACTTTACAACATGAGCCATGTAAAATACAACTTATTTTGGAGCCACTTTTCTATTATCCCCTTCATCTTTTCCTTTATGCTATTTGTCACAGAAGAAAAATATACTACATGACAGAAGTGTACAAAATGACTGAAAAGATCCAGATAGAATTTGCACCATAGGAAAAACCTATAAAATTATTATTGGAATATATTTCAGTTTATAAAATGTCCTCATGCTTGATTTTAAGTTTTTCATTATACTTTTACAGTTATATTAAATAGTATCTCTGTCTGGAGGAAGTTCTTGGAATTTCTACCATAAGATCCCATTTAATGAAAATTTTGCTAACTCATTTACACAGGATTTTATTTTTTATTTTTTTAAAGATTTTATTTATTTATTTGAGAGGCAGAGAGGGAGAGAAGCAGCCTCTCTGCTGAGCAGAAAGCCCGATGTGGGGCTGGATCCCAAGATCCTGAGATCATGAGTTGAGCGAAAGGCAGACACTTAACTGACTGAGCCACCCAGGCACCCAACACAAGGTTATTTTAATGCAGTTATTTTATTTTAATGTTATTTTGATTTATTATTTTAATGCAGTTATTTTATTTTAATGCAGATAAAGGTTATTTTAATGTATTTTTATTTTATTTTCATTATTTATTTTAATGCAGTTACCATTCTGTGGGGGCAAGCCCAGTAACTTGTGCTATAATCAAAGCATTTAAAAAGAAATTAGAAATTCTTCTAACACTTTTAAACCAAAATAAAACATTGAATCTCTAACACAGTTTGCTTAAGATTTCTCATCTCAGTATAGATCTTAGATTTAATTTCTTCTTATGAAAATGTGTTGAGATATTCTGTAAGGCAATTATTCTTTTGAAAGTCCTAAAAGTACATAGCTCCTGAAACCTTATCAGCTTCTCCTGATAATTTTGGACGAAGTTAAAAATCACTTTTACTCTCTAGATTTTCATAGGCATCAGTATTTTAAGTAAAATAAATTGCAGTTTAGTCAGAAACACAGAAACAACTCTAGGATTTTAAAATGAGAACATCAATGCAAGAAAGTGGTCATGTGGGATGGAATAGGTGAACAGACAAACGCAAAATGGATTGGGACACTCCTATGTTGGCAACGGAGAGACATCCATCAGTCACAGGACTGAATATATAATGAGGAAAAGAGGTAGAACCTAATCCAACAGCCTGGACTTTTCTGGGATTGGGGAACCACACCCATAAAGAACACTGCTTAGAGAAAGCTAGAAATGTAGAAATGGGTTCTCCATTGGCAACCAGAGCCATAGAAAATAGAGCCACTGCTGAAGATGCAGAGACAGGTATTCTCGAGTTCCCCTTTCTCCACCTCCCAATCTTCCACCAATCCCTTCTCTCTGCTAGTCCCAGTTGGAAGATTCAGGGATCAGTCTCCTTGTTCAACACCGTGAAACCAAAAAATGGTGAGAAAGATAGCAGAAACCAATGAAGCAAGTAATCTGCAAAAAGTTCCTTTTCATTCTTGTTAGTTACCGTCATTTATCAGCAGAGAGCCTCTAACTGATTGAGAACTAGTGTCTTCATTGCTATTCTTTTGTGGCTGTTCATGTAAGTGGGGTTTTTGTTGTTGGTGTTGTTGTTGTTGTTTTCTTACTGTGACATTATCCGTGAGAACATATATGATCCATGAGAACATATATGGTCTTTCCGTTTGGGCCACTGTTGTGTCCCCTAATACTTAAAAAGAGCCTAGACCACATTAGATGTTCCACATAATATAGTGAATAAATAGATGAATGAAGAAATCTTAATTCATTCGAGAAAAAATAATAGGCTAAATATTACATTCTGAAATTTAATCTAAAACAACTTCTCTGGCTAGTTTAGTTTTTTGTTTGAAGCTTGAAACTCATATTCCAATGAGGATGAACACCAAATAAACAGGAAGTTCATATGACATTCATATATCTGAATATTTTCACCACCAAATAATATTTTATTTCTATGTTTATATCATCTTCATTTTTATTAATGTATATTATCTATCAAAATTTATCCAAAAGGTTTTTAAAGTAACAAAAGTTTATATGAATCAAAAAAAATAAATAAGTAAAAGTTTATGAATCAAAGATTCTATGTGTGTTTTTACCCTTTGTTTTATTATAAGAAACAAAATTCCATTTAAATTTGTTATATTATAGGGACGCCTGGGTGGCTCAGTTGGTTAAGCAGCTGCCTTCGGCTCAGGTCATGATCCCAGCGTCCTGGGATCGAGTCCCACATCGGGCTCCTTGCTCGGCGGGGAGCCTGCTTCTCTCCCTCTGCCTCCGCTCGCTCTCTCTCTCTCTTTCTCTCTGACAAATAAATAAATAAAATCTTTAAAAAAATAAATAAAATTTTTATATTATAGATAATATTTAAATAGATGAGTAACCAACAGATGATCCGTAACATAGCTGATTGTTTTTCATCATAAGTAAATTATATAAAGATAATTAAGATCATTGTACCCTGGAAGTATATACTGAGGATAAAACGATTTTCTAAATATATTTACAAATAATATTAGAAAGTTGAAAGAGACATCCATATAAGAATAAAGTTGGATATTTCTAAAAGCTTCATGTAGAATAATTAAAATGAATAGTAACTTAGCCTTTAACTTACTGAATTTACAGCAGATTAAGCATGGGAATATTGAGAACAGACTCACTGTGATATGTCCTCAGAAGCTATGTGTACATTTAACATGATTGTGTCAACTACATTTATTGAATTTTGAGAATCATGTTTGAATTAACAGATTGATTACCTCTGATAAAGCTATAGCCTTTAATGACAAATTTTGTTTTACTGTCCATGACAGCAAGATATTTGATAGTAAATTCAGTGCTGAACAAAATGTGATACTTCATGATTAAATTTTTTCTATTATCTCTCAGAATATTTGGAACAAAATTCTTCAACCACAAACAGTTTGAGAATATTTATATTTTCCTCTCCTTTGCATTTTGCAAAGGCTGAAGGACACAAATATACATAATTAAGATAGTTTAACATATATTAGGTTACTTTTTATTATATATTCAATTGCAATAATTATATGGTTAACTTGACATTTATCTATATATTTGTTCCCAAGTGATTAGTAGTTATCAATAATTTTCACAGTAATTCAATTGCATTAAAAAACTATTGTAATTATTTAACTTGATCTGACTATAGCAACTCAATATTAATATAATTATAGAGGGAAAAGACTATTTGAGATAGATTGTTAGTCTTCCAAGATAATACTTAGCTCAAATACTAAAAGAAAGCAAACATTTAAAAATCCAATTATAACTAAATGAACCACCTTTGAGTTTGACATCCATACCCTACCTAAAACAGAGTAAACTTTAGAATTTAGCCAGTAATGATATAATGAGAAATTATAATTAATTCCTTTCTCAATTTGATCATATTCTAACAGACATTCCTATCAATAACTCATCTTATTTTTCTTTCTGGTTAAAATGGATCTTTGGTAATCTTTGGTAATCTTTGGCAATCTACTCATTTCATACTATATATAAAAAATTTATGATAATAATTCACTTGTCTTTGGAGACACCTTGGTACTCATTCATATTCACAAAATTGACATTTTCTGTTTTATTCTTATATTTCAGAAGGCTTAAGACTTCCTGACTCATGTTCTTAAAAAATAAAATAAAGAACACATTATAAGGTAAATCAAATGGTGTTCTTTTCAAATGCAGCCACTCCAGCCTGACTTAAAATACAAATTATTTTATAGGCTGATATATAAAATACTAAATAAATCAATCTGATAAAATATAATACATTTAATGAGGAACTTCTGCTAATACATTTATTATTTTTCATCTAAAATATATAATTATAATAATACATTAAAAATAAATTTCCCTATTATTTTACTCTCAATTATCTTATTACCCTTAATTATCATATTATAGTAGCTACTAAATTTTATATTTTCAAATGTTTAATTTATTTTTGTATCTCCTCCCTCAGGCAATGTTGAAAATAAATCTCAAATCACATTAGCTTGTGATTAACTTGTCTATAGTTCTCTGTTGTTTTCAATGTTCATGTAGCTAGATCTCAACCTCAAAGCAAAACAAAACAAAATCAAACAAAAAATAAACCATGACTTTCCTAAGCTGCTAGAAATTTAAATAAATATTAGTAGCCAAACACTATATGAAAGAATGTTCTACTTCACCAGAATTCAAAGAAATAAAAGTCAAATCAACATTGTGACATGATCCTTTATTTAGACTTAGGACATTATAGCAAACTACTTTCAGCTTATTGAGAGCACAAGGAATATTTACTTCTGTTATTGCTGGTGCAAAATATAAAATACCGACACCTCTGAGGGGACCACAGTTTGAAGACTTAAAAAAATATTTATATTCTGGCCAAGTAATTCAAACTTTAGAAAACCACAATAAAAATAGTGTGGTTTACCTCAAAAATATGTGCAATGTTGCTCATTATAATACTGTTTATGATTAGAGAGGGGTGTCGGCGGCTCAGTCGGTGAAGTGCCCGACTCTTGGTTTTGGCTCAGTTCACGATCTCAGGGTCCTGGGCTGGGGCCACTGTGGGGCTGTACACATGGCAGAGAGTCTGCCTGAGATTCTCCCCCTCACACTCTCTATCTACCCCTCCCCCTGATTATACTTTCTCTCTCTCTAAGTAAACGAATAAATAAAAAATATATATTCTTTATATTAGTGTAGTATGAATTATGTATCATTCTTATTTCCAAAGTGTCACAGTTTGTACTATTAAATTCATGGTCATTATACTTATAATAATACTATTTTTAAAAATGTAAATCATCTTAAAATGTAAATAATCTTAAATGTCAGTTTACACTTAAAATGTAAATTATCCTAATAATTTGTTCAGGGTAATACAAAGTACCTATTAAAATAGCTATATTATGTTATAAGGAAAATATTAATAATATAGGCTAAATTATCTTTTAAATATGCCATATGTACACAGTATGAAAATGTCTAGATAATCTTTTTAAAAATAAAAATTGTGATCAATTATTGAATTACAAAAATTAGGTGATTTTTATCAATATGCACTTTCCATTTTTTCAAACTATGTTTATTATCTTTTCAAAAACAATGTAATTTTACGAATAAGGGCAAGTAGAAAACTATTTATAAATATTATCTGTGCAAGTATTAGTTAATAGTCATGCTTAATAATGGTTGCTCAATGAAAATTAAAATTTAATGAGAATAGAATATTAATTATCTAGATGTATTTTTTCCTGAATTGATGATTTGAGTACCAAATAACCAATGTTAACTGATGTTTTTATTAACTCAGACAACATTCTTTTATTTGGGTTATGCCGTATGCCTACTTTACAAAACCGAAGGAAATAAGAATTCAGAGAATGAGCAAGACTTACATCGTCAAATATTTCATGATACAATGGAAAAGCAGACTTTGAAAGGCATCTCTCATTGAGATAATATTTAGTTGAGAACTGGAAGATATACACCCCCTTCTCCTCCCAGGTAAGAATTCCATGTGGGAATATAGCTTGGTTGTGGACATAGAAAAGTGCAAGGTAAATTACTGGATAGAGTGAAATACAGACTGCGTTTTTAGGACGTGGGAAGAAATACATTGGGCAAAACGGGTCTTGGTTAAATTGTAGAGAATGCTGCATGTATACTGATGAAATATAAACATGCTGGAGCCCAGTTAATTCGGTGTCATATAAGCAGAGCTGGTTTAATGAAGATGAGTCAGCTTCCCTGCATGCAATGGAGGAAACTGAAACCTGAGTCTCTTTGGGCAGCCTTTCAGACCTTTAGGCAAGTGTTAATGAGTCCCTAAGGAGGGTGGACACCAAAGGGAGGGCTTTGGTTTCAGAGGCAATGCATGGATGGACTGTGAGATTGTAGAACAGCCCCAATTTTAGAGATTAGGAGAAAAAAAACAAAATCTCGTCTTCGGCTTTTAAACTTAAAAAGTCCTTTGGAAAATGTAAGTGTGATTTAGTGTCTGCAGTCACAAGAATGAGAAGGAATTGTGATGAAAATTAGAAATCTGTCACAAGAATGAGATAGTCAAGGATATAAAATTACATTGAAAGGAATATAGACTGAGAAATGCTGGAACAAGATAGCCAAGTATTGAAAGTAATAGTGACTCCATTTTAGAATCAATAGCATGCATGACCTATTCCCTCCATAAATAATTCTGGTCTTTTGCTTTCTGTTTCTCTGCTTTCAAACTTGAGAAACACTTTATGAAGAAATTGATAGTAAATTGAGTAAATTGATCAGTTTGGTCATTCCAACTAATTGAAGGTTTTTTTAAAGTACCTAATTCAGTGTTTTCATGTAATGATATTTCTAGCACCAATATTTTTAATAATCAAATGCGTCAACTTTTATTTATCTTTAGAGTGCTTCCCTGCATACTTTGACAACATTTCTACTACTTTTTGTGTTTCAGTATATGCAACTAATAGAGAAGAGGATAGTCAGAATGGCAAGACCTACTATTTCTGGTTACTAAATTTCTTATGAGTCTGAATGCTGATAAAGGAATCAGAAAGTAGAGAGAAGTTTGAACTTTGAGTCTAGTAATTTTATTCTAGTTCTCAATTTCTTTTGTTAAGCCCAAGAAATTTCTCTAAGTTATAAGCCTCAGAAATTCTGACATTCTGATATAATGAAAGCAATGTCTTATTCTTTCAGTTTCACCAAAACTGTCCTGCCAACATTTTAAAAATGCTTCTAGTTTGTTGCTATTGTTTGCCAGTTCTGTGCGCTCTTAATGGTACTAATCACATATTCCACTTCATTGCCTTGGTCAAAAAAATTGGCATTCATAATTGCAGACATTTAAATGTGTCTGTAACTTGGCATGCTTATTATATTTTGGATGTTTTTCTTGGACATTTTCTGTCATCTGCCTAGAGCTCCATTTTTAGTAATAAAAGCAGGGATGAGAATTCTTCATTATGTAGTCAGGTATCTTTCATAAATTTATTATTTTCCCCCCACTGGATTCATATCTACAGATGTAGTCTTCTAAGCAGCATTTTGATAATAGTTATTATAAATCTATATATTGTTCTTCTTTCAGACAAATTAGCAATAGTCATTTTGAGCCTAAGAATCACATAAGATGTGTTCTGCCAAGAAAGGTGTAGTTAGGAAATTTTCCAGGAACATTTTATAATTAAGTATGAATGCGAAGTTTCAAAAGGTTCTTATCTTAAAATATCAACTTTTCAGGGCACCTGGGTGGCTCAGTGGGCTAAGCCTCTGCCTTTGGCTCAGGTCATGATCCCAGGCTCCTGGGATCAATCCCCGCATCGGGTTCTCTACTCAGCGGGGAGCCTGCTTCCTCCTCTCTCTCTGCCTGCCTTTCTGCCTACTTGTGATCTCTGTCTGTCAAATAAATAAATAAAATCATTAAAAAAAATATCAACTTTTCTCTGATGGCACTGGAAGGTAGTCATAAATATATAAAATAAGATATAAAAGCAAACACAATTACCTATTAAAAATAGCATAAATTATGTCATACCAAAAGAAGTTTTGAGGAGTGCCTGAGTGGCTTAGTCAGTTAAGTGTCTGCCTTCAGCCCAGGTCATCACCTCAGGGTTCTGGGATTGAGCCCCGTGCTGGGCTCTCTACTCAATGGGGAGTCTGCTTCTCCCTCTTGCCCTCTCTTTGTGCTCTCTCTCTCTCAAATAAATAAAATATTAAAAAGACCTTCAAAATATGTTTTGATGATAGTAATCATATATACAGCGATCATATATATGTATATATATATATATACTCATATATATGTTTTATAGTAAGAAAAAACAAAATGTATATTTTGACATAGACATAAAAGTATGATGTTTCTATAAATTAAAACAATAATCAAATATATATTTGTAATTAAACTGTCTTAAAAAGACTGAAAATACATAGAAAACTTGATAGTAGTGGTTTTTGATGTGTGATTGACAAATAAAATGGGGAACAAATGATACCTTATGAAAATAAAAAAGATTACCATTCAGTATTTTATAGTTTACCTATAAATATATCATTTAGAGTCTTTAAAAATAAAATACAAATGTAATTATTTTCTCTTAAATTAACAATATATATCTAAAACTGAAGTTTTATTCTATGTAATTTAAAGGTGTATAATATAATATATTCGTAAGAGATATGTATATTAGCTTTACATGGAATCTTACCAAGTGCCTCTTTCTGATTTTTAAGATGACATCAATTTCTTATGGAAGAAACTTGAAAATCTATATTTTATTCTCACTAAATCTTGGACTTTTCAATTAATTTTGAATTACTGTTTTCTGAAACTGGTGCCATGACAAACTCATTATCTTTGGGTTTCATATTATGTTATTACAAACTTACTTGATCCCAAATTCTTTATATTACATTGATTTTCATATATTATATGAATATATTTCATATATTACATGAATATATTTCATATATTATATTGATTTTCATAAAAGTAATATTGAATATAATAATGCATTTTATAATACTATAATTTTTACAGTATTTATAATACTGTAAATTTTATCAATATCTCTATTATCTTAAATATTACTCAAATAAAACATTAAGCCTATTATAATAAGTACAATTTTGCTTATTTCTCATTTTCTTTTCATTCCAAAGATTTACAGTGCTATAATTTTATTGATGCATATTTTATTCAAATATGTATGAATTAAAGCATTTGCCTCTATGCAATTACTAAGAGTAATATATGTCACAAATGTTTTCCTTAGATATTTGCCAGTTTAATTTTTATATCATTTTATATTATTTTGTTAAGAATTTTCGTGGTTATTTTTGCTGTACAACCTATTTTTATATCAGTTCTAGTGTAACAGATACTAGTTTGTGTCCTTGAATTAAACAATCCTGTTCAACTCTCACTTTTCCATCTGCTAATAACCATGTAATCTTTAAAAGATTCATTACATGAAATCATGCCTGTGAGCCACTTAATATTATTTCAGTTTCAGTATGCAATCAATGCTCTTATTATTAGTAATAATAATATTACTTTCAATTCATGAGTATAATTTCCATTTAAAATTGATATTTTTCTCTTTAATGAGTTAGTCATGCTACATATGTATGTCTGATTAATGGTTACATTAAGGGAAAGACAAAAGTGACAGTATCTATAGAAAGAGGTAAATGTACTACTTTTGAAACAGGACAATTACTTTAATAAAACCCAGGATATCCAAGGAAACTAATTGGAATTGTAACTTATTGTTTGTTTTTATCTATCACCTATCTATCTACCTACCTATCTATCTAGGTCAGTAAGGACACTATCTTTTATTTTTCTTCAGAATTTCTAAGTGTTTCCATGACTGAAGTTAAAACGAGAAACAGTGCAGCAGTAAGAAAACAGTTAAATAGTTATCTTCTTAATAATCAATTTGAAGATTATTCTTGGAAACTATGATGCTGGACAAAAGTTTTAAAGAACAGAGAAGTCATTCTGCACATCTCTGAAACACATCAATGCCATTTGGCTCTTATATCTCCTTGGTTTTAATTCTTGTGTTATTTGTATGATTCCTTTATCCTGTCTTTCAGTCAGTTGGAGAATTTTTTTCTTACATGTTATAGATTGGGTTTCCCATTGGTAGATCTCTCTGGCAAAAGATTGGAGCTTAAAGGAACTTGTGTGGACAGAGAGACAACAGTTGACATAGGAAGAACGTATGTTCGTTTGTACCTGATATGTATACATTTAGATGAAAATTCTACCAGCTTCCCTAAACCAGCATTATTTTCTTGTTAAGACAAATCATTTAATTTTTGCACTTCCCTGTCTCGAGGGCAGCTTCCTTAATAAATAAGCTACAAAGACATAAGTTCTGCAAATGCTTAAAAACTCTTGTGTGACTTTGGATAACTATTTAACCTATTTAAGAATCAGTTTTCTCATCTGTAACTGAATTAGTTTGGGTTAAATGATCTGTAAGTTCTTTTTTGGTTCCAAAGTTCTGCAGTTTTAAAAAATAGATTAAAGTGCTGCTTGGTCCCATTCTAAGAAATAATTATTTAAAAAGATGATTCTTGAACTTCATTAAAAAGTATGCAGTTTTTCATAGGGAACAAATGTGAAAGTTTAGTGTATATCAAATTATAATCTATATCTACATTTCCCTTTCTCAACTCATTTACTAGCTTACCATGTAAATGAGGAAAAAAAGAGTAATAGTCTTTAATCTTAGTGTGGTCTTTTGGTGTGTGTATATTTATATTTTTATGTCTTTTATACAGAATAATGCTAATTTTTGGAAAATATTTACTCCTCTTCAAATAAAAGACCACAGACTATCAATTCCCTCCTAACCATCACAAAGCAGCATAGTCAGAGTAATAAGATAAAAGATGTCAAGCAATTACATCTAAACACAATTCTCCTAAAATTAATGTGAAAGACCCTCTGGACTCTAGAGTTATGGCATTGAAAGAAGGTGAATCTGGTTTCTGTATATTACTCAGGTTGTTTTTGTCTTAAAATAAATTTTTGGAGTGTGAAATATAAGGCTAATGAAAGAAAAGATGAACTAGAAGAGGGAACAATAGAGATAGTTTGGATAATCCCATTTGAGCCCTGGATCCAATTTTGTTTATAAACAATCATATCAACTTCTGTTCTTCCATGGTATATTGAAAATAAGATTTAAATTTTATTAATTTTTAAAGTTTTTAAATTTTTTAAACTGTTCAAAAAATGTATTTATTTATTTGAGAGAGGGCACAAGCAAGGGGAGAGGCAGAGGAGAAGAAGATTCTTCACTGAGCAGGGAGCCTGATGTAGGGCTTGATCCCAGGACCCTGAGATCATGACCTGAGCTGAAGGCCTAACCAACTGAGCCACCCAGGCATCCCATTATTGATTATTTTTTAGCATGGGTCCATTTGGGTTAGATATCTAATAACTAAAGGAATCATAATTTTCCCAGGTATAGATATTTACACGTATACCAGGTATAGACCTTGTTTAAAAGTATAATTTGTTAATTTCAGCCTTTCAATCCATATGAGCACATGTTTAGAAGAAGTTTGTTGAACAATTATCTATTAGTATAGCAATCTTAAAATATTATTTTAAATAGCCAAGTAATTACGGTATGTAGAGGCATAGAAGGAACAATGTATATTATTTGGGATTATTTTTCAAGTTGTTCAGGGTTTAAAAAAAATTCAATTCCCTGTGCTATCTCACATCTTCAACAAATCTAAAATTTTATTTAAAAATAGAAAAAAGAAAATATTAATAGAGATAAACTTTTCTATCTTCCACATGTCTATACAGATCATGAGGCAGTTATAGTAAAAAAAAAAAAAGTCTCTTAGCTACATAAATCACATATTCCTTCAGGGAAGAGAGATATACCACTATGTAGTAGTTTAATACCACCCTCCACATTGGTGACCAATTATTATTTTATAACCACCGTGATAGAAATAATTGCTCCAAAGAAATTATAGTAATGTATGTTGTACACTTCAATAATATAGCAGTTTGAGAAGGTAGATTCAGCTGTTTGCTGAGTGTTCTCCCAGGTTGATAGTACCATGTATCTAAATATATCTCAAAGACAGAAAACACATTAATTGGTAAGTAAGTGAATGTACTCTCTGAGAAACTTGGAGAGCACAGCATGTTAATATTAAAGAATATTTATTCTGCTCCCCATCTGTGACTATTTTCTTAAGTAGTCTTTATCTTTATCCACATAAGTAATATATTTAGACTTCATAAAACAAGATGTCTCTCTTTTTCTGTAATTTACCCCCTGTATGCCTTTGAAATAGAATATTAATTATGATCATTTTACAACTCAGAGTTTTAAAGCTGGTGAATCAGAATACACAATATTTAAGGCATAATTTATTTCAATAACCCATATTTAAATAATTCAATATTGAAGAACTATGATGAGAATCCATAGATTATGTTTAAGAAATTACACAGGTCGGGGTGCCTGGGTGGCTCAGTGGGTTAAAGCCTCTGCCTTCGGCTCAGGTCATGATCCCGGGGTCCTGGGATCTAGCCCCACATCAGGCTCTCTGCTCGGCAGGGAGCCTGCTTCCCCTTCTCTCTCTGCCTGCCTCTCTGCCTGCTTGTGATCTCTGTCTGACTTGTGATCTCTGTCTGTGAAATAAATAAATAAAATCTTAAAAAACAAAAAGAAATTACACGTCATAGGTTAACCAAAAAAAAAAAAAAAAAGGAATTTATAGTTAAGTTAGAATAGCTGAAATCAATTAACTAAGAGAAATGAAAAAATATAGTTATTAAGTCTCTAGCTAAGTTAAAAATAAAAAATAAAGTGACAAGGTGATGGAAGATCAAATTATTCATAGAAAAGATTGTTGGTCTGTATGCTAAAGAACATTTTTTTAAAGATTTTATTTATTTACTTGACAGACAGAGATTACAAGTAGGCAGAGAGGCAGGCAGAGAGAGGGGGAAGCAGGCTTCCAGCTGAGCAGAGAACCCGATGTGGGGCTCGATCCCAGGACCCTGAGATCATGACCTGAGCCGAAGGCAGAGGCTTAACCTACTGAGCCACCCAGGTGCTCCTGATAAAGAATATTTAATGTAGCAATTTAGAGAAAAGAAGAACTGGATCATTATAATTAGACAAATTTACTCAGGTTTTGTTTGTTTGTTTGTTTTGTTGTTTTGTTTGGTTTGGATTTTGGCTTTTTTTTTTTTTTAACTTGGAAGGTGGCTCTGAAATTCCCGGTTCCAAAACATTTTCATCATGACAAAAAGAAACCTACACCCAGTAAGCAGTCACTCTCTATATCTCCCTACCCTAGTCCTTTGGCAGCCAATAAACTTTCTGTCTTAATGAATTTACATATTCTTTATATTGCATATAAATGCAATAACATAATATGTGCTTTTTGATGTTTAGATTCCTTTACTTAGCATAATGTTTTCAGGGTTCATCATTTTGCAGCAGGTAGCAGTACTTTATTTCTTTATATGGCCAAGTAATGTTCCATTGTATAGCTAGCTATACTGCTATTTGTTTACTGATTTATCAATTGGTCGATATTTGGCTTGTTCTACCTTTTGGCTGTTGTGGATAGTATAGCTATGAACATTCTTTTACAATTGAAAACATGTGTTAGAAAGAAAATTTTCAGGGTGCCTGGGTGGCTCAGTGGGTTGAAGCCTCTGCCTTCAGCTCAGGTCATGATCCCAGGGTCCTGGGATCGGGCCCCGCATCGGGCTCTCTGCTCAGCAGGGAGCCTGCTTCCCCCCCTCTCTCTGCCTGCCTCTCTGCCTACTTATGATCTCTGTCAAATAAATAAATAAAATCTTTTAAAAAAAAGAGAAAGAAAATTTTCCGGTCATATGGTTATTCTATGTTTCACTTACTGAGAAATGAACCTGTTTTCTAGAGTGGCTGTGCCATTTCACGTTGTCATTAACAATGCAGGAGGGTTCCATGATTGCACATCTTCACCAGCATATCTTGTTTTCTGTTGTTTTGTTTTGCATTAAACTATAGATATCTTAATGGTTACGAAATGGTATCTCATTGTGATTTGGGTATGCATTTACCTGATGACTAACAATGTTGGACAACTTCTCATGTGCTTGTTAGTCATTTGTATATTTTCTTTACAGCTCTTTACCCATCTCTTGTCTTTATATTGTTGAAACATTAGGTTCCTCATATATTCTGGGTAACAGATCCTGTTAGCTATATAGGTTGTCTTTTCTCTCTCCTAAAAATGTCGGTTGACCCACAAACATTTTTAATTTTGATGAATTCCAATTTAGCTATTTACTCTTTCATTGGTTGTGCTTTGATGTCATATCTAAAATTCTATTGCTAAGTCCAAGGTTGATAGATGTATCCTTATGTTTTCTTCTAAGTCTTAGTGTTTTATCTATGATATTTAAGCCATTGATTCTTCTTAAATTTTGTATGTGGACTGAGATAATAGTCCAGCTTCATTCCTCTGTAAGTGAATGGCCAGTTGTCCCGCACTAATTACTGCAGAATCTATACTTTTCTCATTGAGTAGTGTTAGCCCTTTGCCAAAAATAATTGACCATAAATATATGATTTTGTTCATGTATTTTTTATTCTATTCCATTGTTCTATTTGCCTATCCCAGTGCCAGACCTACATTGGTTCGTCATAACTGTAGCTTCGTAGTAACTTTTGGAAATCAGCATGCATTGATCTTTTTTGTGATTTTTTTATTTGTAGGGTGTTTTTTTGTTTTGTTTTGTTTTTTAGTTTTGTCTTTTGTTTTTTGTTTGTTTTTACTATTTGAGGTCCCTTGCACCTTTAAAGAACTTGAGGAATCAGCTTTTCCAATGCAAAAAAAAAAAAAAAAATCACTGGATTTTGATAGAGATTGCATTAAAACTATAGATCACTTTGGGTAAAACACTATCTGACAATATCAAGTTCTCCGATTCCTACACATAAGGTACATTTTCATTCATTAGATTTCCTTTCAGGAAGATATTACCGTTTTCAGTGTAAGTCTTGCAGCTCTTTTGTTAAACCTATTTCTAAGTATTTTATTCTTTTTATGGAAATTACAAATGGAATCATTTGGCTAATTACCTTTTCATATGGCTCATTGCTAGATTATGAAAATACAACGTTTTTGTGTACTGATATTATACCTGAAAATTTCCTGAATTCATTTATTAGCTCTAATAGTTTCTTTTTATGGGATTTTAGGGCTCTGTCATATAAAATTAGGAGAAAATTTTAGTTATTCATTTCTGACTTGGATGTCTTTTATTCCCACCCTCCCCCCCTTCTTCCTCCTCATTCAGCAAGAACTTCCAGTATTATGTTAAACAGAACTGCTAGAAGTGGGCAATTTTGTCTAATTCTTGATCTCAGGAGTTATATTAAATTCCATATCTGCTATAACAAACCACCATAAACTAGGTGGCTTAAAAACACAGAAATATATTCTAACACAGTTCCAGAGGCTAGAAGTTCAAATGAAGGTGTCATCGGGGCCATGTTCTCTGTCTTGCAGATATGGTTGCCAGCAGTCTAAGGCATTCATCAGCCTTCATTTGTAAAACTTCAATCTATTCCTCTGTTGTTACAATGCTGTCTTTCCTTCTTGTGTGTGTCTTTACATAACATTCTTCTCTCTGTATTGGTCTCTGTCTCTTCTCTTCTGAGGATACTAGTCAGAGTGATCAAAGGTCCATCCCACTTCACCATGACTTCATCTTTACTTAATCTTAGTTATAGCTGCAAAATTCCTATGGGAATCCAATGGGAAAAATTATTTCTCAATACGGCCACATTAATAGGTACCTAGGTTAAGATTTCAACATGTACTTTTCAGGAACATAATGCAGCATACAAAAAAAAAGGGGGGGACTTTCCATTTTTCATCACTGAGTATGTTGGCTATGAATTTTTCCTAGAGGCTTGAGATAGTTCTCTTTAATTCTTAATTTTTTGAGTATTTTTATCCTGGAAAAATGTTAAATTTTGTCAAATTCTTATTACACTTCAAAGGAAATAATTATGTGTGCTTTTGTGTGAGTGGGTGTCTTAATCTTTTATTTGTATGGGTGTTATATATTGTATTATGCTTCTTACATTGGATAAATTTTAGATTCCTGGAACAAATTCCATTTGCTCATGGTGCATAATCTTTTAATATGCTGCTAAATTCAGTTTTTTAACATTATGTTTAAGAATTTTGTTTCTATATCCATGTAATTTGGTCTGTAATTTTTATTCGTGTGATCTTTGCCTGGCTTTGGTATCAAGGTGATGCTGGCCTCTTTCATTTATTGGAAGACTTTGAGAAATACTGGTATAAATTTGGGGCACCTGGGTGGCTCAGTCATTTACGTGTCTATATTAGGCTCAGGTCATGATCACAGGGTCCTGGGATCAAGCCCCATTTGGGGTTCCCTGCTTAGTGGGGAGATTGCTTCTCCCTCTACCTCTGCCAAAACTACGCCCCCCCATGCTATTTTTCTTGCTCGTGCTTTCTCTCAAGTAAATAAATAAAATCTTTTAAAAAATAGTGCTATAAATTATTCTATAAGTGCTTTTAAAATGGCTATTTAAACAATCTAGTCCTGGAATTTTCTTTGCTGGGGATTTTGAATACTGATTCAAATTTTTACTTGTTATAAGTCTGTTTCAATTTTTTCTTTTATTCTTCAGATAGTTCTTTTTAAAAAATATTTTATTTATTTATTTGGCAGAGAGAGATCACAAGTAGGCAGAGAGGCAGGCAGAGAGAGAGGGGAAAGCAGGCTCCCTGCTGAGCAGAGACCCCCCCCCAATGCGGGGCTCGATCCCAGGACTCTGAGATCATAACCTGAGCAGAAGGCAGAGGCTTAACCTGCTGAGCCACCCAGGTGCCCCTCTTCAGACGGTTCTGATAGTTTGTATCATTCTACATCTCTTTCATTTTCTTTTAAGATATTTAATTTGTTGGTATACAATTGTTCATAGTAGTCTCTTAAAATACTTTCAATTTCATAAGGTTAGTGGGAATGTCCACACATCTATTTCTGATTTAGTAATTTGAGTCTTCATTCTTAGCAAATCCAGGTAAGGTGCATCAATTTCTTGACTTTTTCAAAGAACCAACTTTTACTTTTGTTATCTTTACTGTTCTAGTCTTTATTTCATTTAGAATCTTCATTATTTCCTTTTTCTACTGGCTTTGGTATTATTTTTTCTTTCTTTTTATAGGTCCTTATGGTGTAAAGTTAGGTTACTGATTTGACATAAAGGGAGAGGGAGAAGTCGTCTCCCCACTGAGCAGGAAGCCAGATGTGGGAGTGGATCCCAATACCCTGGGATCTTGAGCTGAGCTGAAGGCAGATGCTTAACCAACTGAGTCAACCAGGTACCTCTGAGATTAAATGTCAGTGCTTAGAGCTATGAATTTCTCTCTGAGCACTACTTTTGCTATGCCCCATGATATTTGGTATATGTTTTAGTTATTACTCATTTTATAATTTGTCTTTCAATATTTTATTTGACACATAACTTCAGCTTCCACATATTTGGGAAATTTTCTAGCATTTCTTCTGTCATAGATCTGTAGTTTCATTACATTTTAGGTATGTGTGTGCATGTGCGTGTGTGTGTGTGTGCGTGCATCCAAACCTATGGTTTATCCTGGAGAATGTTCTATGTGTACTTGAGAAAAATATGTACATTTTCCTCTTGTTAGGTAGACTGTCATGTATATGTTTGGTAGGATTAGTTAATTGGTAGAGTTGTTCAAGTCATTTATTTCCTTATTGATCATCAGTCTAGCTGTTTTCTCCATTATTGAAAGTGGCATGTGGAAGTCTCCAACTATTATTGAAATAGTCCATTTCTCCCTTCAGGTCTGTCAACTTCTACTGCATGTATTTTTGGACTCCATTGTTAAGTGTGTACATGTTTAGTACTGTTATATTTTCTTTATAGATTGGCTCTTTTAGAAACATATAATATCTGTTTTTTTTAATATTGTAACTATTTTTAACTTAGAATCTATTTCCTCTGATATGGTATATACTTTGCAGGTCACTTTTAGGTATCATTTTCATGGAATATCTTTTTCTATTCATTCACTTTCTACCTACTTATGTCTTTGCATCTAAAGTAAGTCTCTTATAAACAGCATATAGCTAGATCAATTTTTGGTTGTTTTTTTTTTTTGTTCGTTTTTCCCCATTCAGCCAATTAGACTTTTGATTAGTTCTTTTTTCCATTTGCATTTAAAGCAGTTAATGACATGGAAGGTCTTATTTATGCCATTTTGATATATTTTTCTATATGTCATATTTATTTTATTTCTCAATTACCTTATTATTTCATGTTTAATTGATTCTTAGTTGAATTTGATTTCCTCCTAATTTCTTTTTCTGTATATATTTTGCATCATTTTCTTAGTGGTCATCTGGGGGTTACAATTTGCATCCTAAATTTGTGATGAGCCACTTTAAATTAAAACCAACTAGCTTCAATAGTTTATGAAATCTCTGTTCCCGTGGAGTTTCACACACCCTTGTGTGCCATTGCAGAAATTATAACTTTATATATTGTACATATAGTAACATAAACTTATAATTTCCATTTTATTCATTTGCCTCTCAAATCATGTAAGAGAAAGTCACAAACCACAACACAACAATATTGGCTTTTATATTTACTTATGTAGTTACCTTTATTAGGGGTCTTTATTCCTTTGGCTTTAAGATTCCATCTTTGTTTTTGGTCTAAACACGAGGTCCATTTTGTTGAATATACTATTTGCACTTGAAAAGAAGGCATGGTTGTTTTTGTTGAGAGCAGTGACTTATAAATATCAATTCAGTAAAAACAGTGGATAGTTTTGTTCAGTTATTAGGTATTAATCATTTTGTGTCTTTACTTTGCTCTTCTATTAATTGCTAATAGAGACATGTTGGAATCTCCAGCTAGATTATTTAATAGTCAGTTGACCCCTTGGCTTTCTTAATATACTTTAAAATCTGCTATGGGCATATACAAAATTATGATTGTCATGTTTTTCTAACAAACTGAGGTTTTATTTTACAATATATATTTTTATTTCTAGCATATTTTTGCCTTGAATCATAATTTATCTCGTATAGTATATAAACTCTGCTTTCTTGGGGCACCTGGGTGGCTCAGTGGGTTAAAGCCTCTGCCTTCAGCTCAGGTCATAATCCCAGGACCCCGGGATCCAGCCTGCATCAGGCTCTCTGCTCAGCAGGGAGCTTGCTTCCTCCTCTCTCTCTGCCTGCCTCTCTGCCTACTTGTGATCTCTGTCTGTCAAATAAATAAATAAAATCTTAAAAAAATAAATAAATTCTGCTTTCTTATACTGTCTTCACATGGTATAAAGTTTGTCCACCTAATTTCAGCCTATATATATAGTGTGTATATATATATATAACATGTTTTATATATTATACAAAACATACAAATACAGAAAATAGAGCATATTTTAAATGTTTCTCTTTTTTAAGTGCCTCTCTTTAAAAAGCATAGATTCAGATTTCATTTTAAAAATCAATTATTTAATTTCTGTCTTAATTGCCATATAATTTTTAATATGTTTGGATTCAGGTCTACCATTTTATCCTTAATATCCTGCTTAACCCCTCTATTTTGTGTTCCTATGTTCCTGATTCCTTGTCCTCTTTTGGATCAGTTAAATCTTTTTTTTTTTGCTGTTTTTTTTTAATAATTAAAATTTGAATTATCTGTTAGCATTTAGCTGTACATCTTTGCACACTATTTTAGTGACTGATTTAGGGATTAAAATGAAAGTTCTAAATTTCTCATTTCTCTAGAGTTAATATTTACCAGTTCACTTAAAATGTTAGAAATTTTTGTGCTCTATAAGTCTATTTAATTTCTTCTCCATCTTTCATTCAGTAATTATTATATGTATTAAATCTGGATGCATTATGTACATCACAATACAGTGCTTTAATTTTTGGTCTTAAGCAGTTATGTGTACTTTAAATAAATAAAAAGAAAAATTATTTTAGCGCTTTATTTCTTTATGAAGATTCAAGTGTCCATCTCATTCTATTTTCTTGGCAGCTCAAGAATTCTTTCTAATATGTGTTGAGAGGAGCTACTCTATGATAATTCTAAGTATAATCCTTATATTTTATTTAGTCTCACAAATGGTAACCAAATTAATATTTTTAAGTTCTTATGCTTATGATCTAAGTGTTCTACAGCTCAATACTAATATTTTAATATCTTTTGGCATTTCCCACCAAATTGAAATGCAACCTCAGTCAATATTTGTCCTCTTCAAAACATGTACTGGTGAACATATATATTACTAATCAGAAGGCATTTGTACCTGTCTCCATCTAACTCACTTGTTAAAACATTGACAAAAATTTTAATTGCATGTGTCCACAAGGTCTTAAATTAACTATATAAGACATGAGTATTTACAAGTATATTTTGTAATCTGTATTAGAATTTTAAAAATCTGATTAGCACCTTTCTGAAAAGCAAATGAAGTAAAAGAACAGAGTATGGATATGTATATCTCTAAGATGTTTCGCATACGTTATCAGAACAAAAATTCCCAAAGGTCAATGACAAACTTGAAGTCAATAACTTTAAAATTAAACAGAATTATGTATTGAAAGGAAAAAGAAAATTTAGATAATGAGGAAGTATATTGATAGAATATTTAGAAAATAGAGTTCTGATAAATGCTTAACTACTGACTTCTCTGGAAAAAATGTATATATTTTTACACAACGTTTATTATAAAGTTTTCTGATCTAAAGGATGTGTGGTGCATAATTTAAAACAATAGTATATATAATGTTTTCTATTGTAAATTTCAAATAGCCAATTGATTCCACAGATTGCTTTTTTTGAATTTCACCAAATTATACCTGTAGCCAATCGATGGTTGCTATTCAACCATGATTTGACAAATGGAGTCACCTCCCAATACACTAACCTTATTATAATAAAATGTGATATTTAATTTATTATTCAACTATTTCTCATGTTCTACAAATTATATTCATTAAACAGATTTTTAGCTTAGCACTAGTAATAAATTTATATTATGTAATTATATTATATACTATACACACACACACACACACACATTGTAATGACTGTGTTTAAAACGTGGCTCAAGTATTCCTACAAATTTAACAGTCAGGTATGTGAGCTAATACAAACTAGCTTCAGCACACCACTCTATCTATATCACCTTATGGACTCAAGAGAAAACAGAAGTATAGATAGATATAGATAGAGACATAGATTTTTTCACTCACTTTCAATATTTCTTTATTCTCTTATTTCTTCACCTCCAGTACATTCCAAAGAATCATTTTCCTTCCCATTTCTATAATTTTTTTTCTCTCTTAGTCCAGAAAAACAGTAAATGATGACTAATAACAGAAAACTGATATGATCTGAAAGAATAGCAATTTGTGTGCGTGTGGGTAGCCTGCAGTGTTTCAGGCTCTTACTTAATTAAACAGCTAACACAAATTATTTTGTGTAGTTGTGCCTTTTGCCATTAATTTTTAATCTAATTATAATTCAGCTGAATATGTTTATATGAATATGAATTTTTATATGAATATGAATTAATGTTTAACACACTATTTGGTTACTTGTGATAGAGCAAGGAAAGGAACCCATCTGGCCATTGCCCTCATGGGACTTACCCATGGATACAGTTATTCTATACACAATAACTATAGGTATGATGATTATATGGGGGAGAAAAGTGCCATGAGGATAGCATCAAAATTTCATTTAGTCGAAGGTGTCAAAAGCTCCCTTTTGGAAGTAAAACATTGAGCATGATAAATACATAGCCAAATTTGATAGGATAGTAATTCTGTGTAGAGACAACAGTAGACTTGGCAATGGAAGGTGCTTAAAGTGCTAAGACCGCTTAGAGTGCTAAATAACATGATAAGAAAATAACAGCAAAGAAGAGTAGAAAGAATAACTAGTTCACATTAATAACCTTCATTCCCCAGGAATCTCAGACTCCTCCATTCCTCCTGACATAAATGAACACACACACACACACACACACACACACACACGCACACACACTCATAATAAATCTTATTTCCTTTCTGTCAACAATACATTACTTATATTATGATTTGTATAGGGCTGTAATCAATGTGAAAAGTAACTTATTGCTTTGTACCATGATACAGATTATGGAAAGGTTGTTAAAATGGAGAAATAATTGGTCTTCAGCAAAATAAATAAGCTTAGAAACTTAGAGTAATGTTTCACCTTTCCATATTCTGTGAAAATAATCATGTCCCATTTCTGTCCATTGTCTTGGTGGAGCCTGGAGTTTCTAGTTCAAAAGTAAAAGTCTTGTACAAGTCATGCCTCATTTTCTTGCTCTTTTATTTCATGCCATCCAAACTCATTCACAATTGCCTAAAAAATGGCAGAATAAGTCACCATGTTCAAATTCTTCTTTTTAAATCTATTCTATCTCTCTTGGTTTTTAAGATTTATTTACTTATTTGAGAGAATGTGTGAGCAGGAGGAGTGGCAAAAGGAAAGGAAGAGAGAGAGAGAATCCCAAGCAGACTCCCTAGAGTGGGGAGCCTGACTTGGGCTCAATCCCAGGACCCTGAGATCATAACCTAAGCAAAATTCAAAAGCCAAATGCTTAGCGTGTGCAGCCGTTCTGGAAAACAGTATGGAGGTTCCTCAAAAATTTGAAAATAGAGCTACCCTACAACCCAGCAATCCTACTACTGGATGTTTACCCTAAAGATACAAAAGTAGTGACCCAAAGGGGCATGTGCACCTGAATGTTTATAGCAGCAATGACAATAGCCAAACTATGGAAAGAACCTAGATATCCATCAACAGATGAATGGATAAAGAAGACTTAGTACATGTACACAATGGAATATTACATAGCCATGAAAAGAAATATTGCCATTTGCAATGATGTGGATGGAACTAGAGGGTATTATGCTAAATGAAAATATGTTAGTCAGTGAAAGACAATTATTATATGATCTCTCTGATATGAGGAATTTGAGAAGCAGGGCAGAGGTTGGGGGGAGGGTGGGGAAATGAAACAAGATGGGACTGTGAAGGGAGACAAACCATAAGAGACTCTTAATCTCATGAAATAAACTGAGGGTTGTTGGAGAGGAGAGTGGGGAGGGATAGGGTGGCTGGTTGATGGACACTGGAGAGGGTATGTGTTATGGTGAGTGCTGTGAATTGTGTAAGACTGACAATTCATAGACCTGTACCCCTGAAAGAAATAATACATTACATGAAAAAAAAAAAAAAAAAAAAGAACGAAAGAAAAAGAAAAAAAAAAGCCAAACTCTTAACTGACTGAGGCACCCAGGTGCACCATTTTAATCTGTTTTCTTCAAGGAGGATTCTGGCATTTGAATGTGGACTGAAATGACTTATAAAACTTCTGGGCCAGTCTTTAACATTGCCCACAATCAGATTTATCTTCACCTCTGGCCAATGCAAGGTCTGATGGAAGATTTGAGGACCCAAGAGATGGCAGAAGTTTTTGCTAGAAGAAGCCTCTGTTCCTATAAGTTTAGCAGAGCCCCTCAACAACCCATATTAGACTGTAATGTAAATGAGAAACAAAATTTAGTTGCATTAAAACAATAATTTTGACTTGCTGTTTATTATAGCAGGTAACATTCTTTGCAAATACTGTTTACATTCTTCCTATGTTTAAAATTAAGTGGAAATTATAAACACCAAAATAAAAAAATATATATTCACCCCTCTGAATGGAAGGAGTCAAACAGAATGGGCAAGAATACAAAGGTATATTCACATTTACTTGCCAATAAATTATTATTAATTATTATTTATTTTTAAAATTATTTTAACTGTGAATGTATGATATCTTTATAATATGTTATTTTATTTCTGCCTCAAAATACAGTTTAAAAACAACTTATACAGCAGTATAAGGTAACAAAAAGATAACGAGTGTCTCAATGGATAAATGGACAAATAACTTGTAAAGGTATTACAAATTTAGAAATTCCAAGAACCAATAATATGAAAATCTGATAACTTTCACTTCCTATTAAAACAATGCTAATTAAACAATATCAGGCTATTATGTTCTAATATAATAATTAAATATATTGAAAAGTGATTGAATATATTGAACAATGCATTGGGAAATATTTAAAAGACTGGTAATGTCCAGGACTAGTCATATGAGTATTTCTGCATTCATACATTTTCAAGTTACTTAGTCCTATATATCAAATTTAAGGTGAGAACATTATTTGACCCATAAATTCTACATTTATAAATTTATTCTAAAATAATCACATGACATGCATATAAAACAAGGGTTATCACAATGAAAAATAAATCATAATGAAATGTATGAATAGCTCATGTGATTAAAATGGTAGATTTTCTTAAACTCATTGTGGTATATTATAGTGATTATTAAATAAGTATTTTATATTTATGATGTATTATTGTCATGATGTGCATATGACATATTTTTAAATAAAAAGCAAGGAAAATTTCAGTATATGCGATTTTCTTAACAACAATGTGCGTTTGTGTGTGTATTTGTGTATATACATACATATATAATTTAACATAGCATAGAAAAGCATATATCAAAATGAAAAAAATATTTAGTTTGAGAAATGTTATTATAAATGATCTCTATTTTCTTGATATACTATTCCATACTGACATATTTTGAATTTCATGCTATAATCTGAGATTTGTAAAGTTATCTTTAAGGGGAAAAGGGAAGAGAAAAATAACTAAGCACAGATTATTATTATTATATATACTTGAAATATTTTGTCCCAATGGAAAAAAATGCATCTCTAATAGGTAAACAGAATTAAAGATATCTCTATCGGTCCATTTTAGATAATTAGTATTTGTTAATTTATCCTTTTATTTTCATAGTGTAAAAAATGTTGTATTTCTTGAATACATACAAAAATGTCTTCTACTCTAGATTTTATTTTTTATTATTCCATGTAATATGCCAAATTTTTACTTTTAATTACAATGTAGATTTCCACAATACTTATGATAATCAAAATAATACCTCTCTATGAAGTTAGTAGAATATCTTGATCTTTTTTTGTATTGCAATTGATCAGTTCTCCATGGGCAAAACAAAAATAGAACCTTAGGTTTATGAAGCTCTTGGAATCTATGCTTTTAAAATCCAGTCTAGATTAAATTATAACTTAGTCATAAATCAAGAAGAGAATTGAATGAAGGTATTCAAATAAAATCAACACCATATTAATCATGGCCTGTTCATTATTGGAGATAATATAAGATTTGCCCTACAGTTATACAGTTATACATCATAGCAAAAGAGCACTCAATAATAGTGATCAGACACATTAGAGAGAAACTGTTATCACTGCCTTATTTATAACTAATATGCACAGATGTACTAGAACGATTCCATAAGAAGTGAACAAGGTTTACATTTTCATTTTCACCTACATAAAAAACTTTCCTTGGCATGGCCATCAATTAAAGGAAAATTTTTTTCAATGATATTTTTATTTCAAATTGGTTATAATGCTAATAAAAATCACATGAAATGGCAATATTATACACAGCCAATGAAGAGTTCCATAGTCACTAATCAAAAGGGTCTGTTACAACTTATTTAAGAGTATTTCCTTTAATTTTTTTCAGTGTCTATATTTTTCCTTTGATATATCTTAGATGACCTAATCTCCTTAGCTTGTAATAACTACAAAGTAAAATTTTAAGATGTCATACCCTATCTAAAACTGGCTATGTATTAATATTCAAAATTGGATCAAATTTCCCCACTGAACATTGTATTTGTGTACAAGTTTAAATATGAACACTATATAGCTATCATACAAAAATTTCATTGCTTTCTTTTTTTTCTTATTTCTTTTCAGCGTAACAGAATTCATAGTTTTTGCACCACACCCAGTGCTATATGCAATGCATGCCCTCCTTAATACCCACCACCTGGCTCCCCCAACCTCCCACCTCCCGCCCCTTCAAAACCCTCAGGTTTCTAATATAAATTAAGATGTGAAACATTTCAAAAACATTAACATTTTTCATCCCCACAGAACTCCGGAAAATAGTAATTCATTTAACCAAATGAATATATAAATAACTTTCAAATCAACAATTGTGATGTCTTGTCTAAAGCACTTTATAACTAGTCCAACAGCTGTATTTTCCAAAATATTAATGTAATTTAATTTATCTAATTTTAAGGTTCTTGAGTGCAGGCAGAACCAGCTTCCCAAACTCTTTATATACTGTCAAAAACTCTCAAAATTTGGGAGCAATTTGTACTTGAAAACCTAAGTTCTCTAGTCAGGTTTTGGAAAAGTTACTTGTAAAGTTTTTTGGACATGTTAATGTTACTAAGTGTTATGTGTTGCAGCCTTGCCCTTAGATTTATTGACAGTCTGCCTGGCACACATTTTAATAATAATAATAATAATATTAATATTAATACCAATAGTAGTAATAATAACAAAGGCAATACCATTTCACTACAAATACCTAAATAATTTTCATTGGACTAAATAATTAAAATATTCATTACTAGAATGGTCAAAATGTAGGGTCCATTTATACTAGAATTGTGTCAAAATGTTTAAGAGTAAATTTTCACCCCTACAGCAAGAATGGCACTAACTAAGATGGAAACATTAAAGCAATAACAACAATATTCTTATATAAAAGAGAAGATGTACGATGAGGAAATCTTGTGCATTGTTCAATGGAAAAATTAAAGAAATATATATGCTAGAGAAAAATTGCAAACAATCTCATAGGAGATCTTATCCATACAGTATTAGACCCAGAGAGAGTAAAATTTTCTAGTGAATATTTTCTATGGCATGACCCAAAAATTTGTCATGATGAAACAATATTTATGTTTGCATTTCTCTTATGGAACACATACTTTTCTATATTTTTTATCATAATTCAAACAAACATTAGGATCTGAATGAAATGGTTCTCCTAATAAATGTTAGCACAAAAGAGAAGTTAAGAGTATGGAGTTGGAAGCCAGTCAATTCTGTTTAAATTCAAGCTCTACCATTTACTACTTCCTTTTTATGAACTCTGGAAGCCATTTAACATCTTATACTTTAGCTTTCCTCTTTCATGAAGTGGGACAATAATTCTAACTACCTGATAGCATTATGATGAGCATTAGAACAGAGCCCAAACCATAGTGATGGTTCAGAATCATGTGAGTTGTATTTTTAATAACCGAGAGCAGGATTACATATATATACATATGCTTACGTGTATCCCTAATACACATCAAAATTAGACCTGCCATTCATAAGTCAAAATGCATCTGGCTAATTAGCTCTTTATTTTCTTTTTCTCTGAAAGTGCAATATCAGAAGAATTTAGTATTCAGAGCCCAAGACATCCATATGTATATGTCCTCTAGTCACTCTCTATATTTCCATTACCACAAAGAGGGTAATGGAAAAACGTATATTGTGAGATAAGCTAAAATTACTGCAATCTTAAAGTAGCATATGTAACACAAAAGTCCTGCAGAAGAATCCGTGAGACAAAAAGGACTGAGGATTAGTCACATCCCTGCTTTGCCACGTTGGTGGGAGGCAAGATCAAAATGATTATATCAATTTTTAATAACCTGTGTAAATACTATATATGCACATGTATATTATAAACATATCGCATTGTATATACATGCATGAATTGATCCATAAAATATGAGAATTTTTGTCATTGTTTTTTTAAATTCTCTGCTACCCTATCACTTACTTTATATTATATACTTCTGTAATCTGGATAGAAGTAGCTCTGTGCTAGGAGCCTACATTTCAAGCCCTATTGCTAATACTCTTTTTTTTTAAATATTTTTTTTATTTCTTTTCAGCGTAACAGAATTCATAGTTTTACACCACACCCAGTGCTCCATGCAATGCGTGCCCTCCATAATACCCACCACCAGGCTCACCCAACCTCCCACACCCTGCTCCTTCAAAACCCTCAGGTTATTTTTCAGAGTCCATAGTCTCTCATGGTTCATCTCCCCTTCAATTTCCCTCAACTCCCTTCTTCTCTCCATCTCCCCATGTCCAATACTCTTAATTCTTGCTGAATCTTACTCTTGGTCTCACTGGCATAAGGGGAATTAAATACTGTCCCTGCTTTGGAGACCAAAGTCTCCAAATAGTTCTGGCCTTGAACTATTGGGACTACTTATGGGTTTTCTGTATGATATGATATATAGATATCTATTAATTTTAGCTCTTTTGCACAATATTTTATTTTATTTTATTATTATTTTTTAAGATTTTATTTATTTATTTGTCAGAGAGAGAGAGAGAGAGAGAGCACAGGCAGACAGAGGCAGAGGGAGAAACAGGCTCCCTGCCGAGCAAGGCGCCTAATGTGGGACTCGATCCCAGGACGCTGGGATCATGACCTGAGCCGAAGGCAGATGCTTAACCAACTGAGCCACCCAGGCGTCCCTCTTTTGCACAATATTTTAAAAAATCAGAGACAGGAGCTACTTAATTCTTTTTTAGTTTTGATTTTCAGATCAGAATCCTTGACAGTGTCTCCCAGCTTTTGCCTGATATATAGCTAACAATGTCTTCAAATTTTAAAATTGATCTAATTATGGATGAGTTTTATACAATATCTATATTTCTGTGTATCCTACTGTATAGATGCTAGAGCTCCCTATATTGTTATATGCATATCCTCTAACGGTGTCTTTCTATTTAGTCCTCTAGCAGAGCAACTGACAAATTAGACTATGTAACACATACAAAGTTATGGTAATAATGTCACGACCTAATTATATACATTATTGTTTAAGAATTAACCCTATAACTTGGGGGATAGAAAGGACACATGTTAAATTCCCAATTACAGGGTACCTGGGTAGCTTAGTCTAATAAGCATCTGCCTTCAGCACAGATCATGATCCTGGGTGCTTTTCCCTCTCCCTCTACCTCCCCACCATCTCCTACCACTTGTGCTCCCACTCTCTTTCTTTTGCTCTCTCTCTCAAATAAATAAAATCTTTAATTAATTAATTAATTCCCAGTTACATAGGAATAAAGCTAAGCACATATTCACAGATTGTAAATATCAAGCTTCTTATTTACAGAGTTGGAATGCAAAGTAATTCTCTTGATAGGAATTTACATAAACTTTACTTCTATATCTGTATCTATCAGTCAGGGCTCAGTGTAGGAAACAAACATTGCTTGAGCTATTTTAAGAACTGGAAGATTTTTACCTATTTAGAAATGAGAGATTATGAAAGCCCCTTGAGCATGAAAGTCATTCTTACGAGGAGGACAACGATTTCTTCTCTCTCTCTCCTCACTTTGTCAGCACATGGAATAGTGGAAGTACTCACCAAATATTGGTTAAATGAATGAATGTGTAGCTATGAGAGCCAATATTATCTGTTCATTGTGGAGCACCTGCTTAGTGTCGATATGATAGTTGCTGCATGGACATTATCTGACTTCACACGTACAATAAATGTTTAAGGTAGTTACTATTAATCATTTATGGATGACCAAACCAAAGCACAGATAATTTAAATGATTCTAAGACAGCATTGTTAGAAAATGAAGGTCTAAATGAAGCAAAAAATCTTTCTGTATGCCAATGTTTCTTGCTGACTCTAAATTAGTGTTGTTGTTGTTGTTGTTTTAATCAATAGACTTGACTCTTTAAGGCAGTTTTAGGTCTACAGAAAAATTGAGTAGAAACTAAAGGAAGTTCCCACATATTGTCTCAGCATTCCCTCTCCTAGTTTCTCCTATTATTAACATTTTGCATTGGTGTGATACATTTGTTAGGATTAACAAGCCAAAGCCCATCAGTTATATTAGGGTTCATTATTAATGCTGTTGAGTCTAGGATTTGGACAAATGCAGACTGACATGTATGCACTATTGCAGTGTCATATAGAATAGTTTTACGGCCCTAAAGATTTCCTGTATCCCGCTTATTTATCTGCCTTTCCTGTATCCCCAAATCCCTAGCAACCAAGTGAGTTTTTAATGTCTCCACAGGTAAATTAATTTTTTCCAGCAATTCAGTTACTACTTTTTATTTTATTAAATTCAGAAGTAATCATTTAAGGAAATGTACTGTTACTTTATAACTTGTAATATCTAGAAAATATTACAAATGCTTTTTCTATATGTGACCCAAATTTTCACAAAGTTCATGATAAAGATAAAAAAGATAATGTAGATACACATGAATTCTCTTGTAGTATGGAAAGTCTTAGCAAGTATATCATGAATAAAAAGGTTAATTAATTCTAAGATCATTATCGTTCATGATTCCTGGTAGACCGGGAGAATGTCTTTTGGGTGATGAATATTCTACAATGGAGAATACACAATATGGCAACTGTGCAACTGTAAAGGCTTAATGGGATCGTAATTTATATACACCAAAAAGGAAGAAGGCATAAGGGCTGCAACAAATTGAATATTCCTGTGGAGAAATAGCTAGCATAGGATCTGAACAACTTTTTAAGCTTATTTTTGGCCTGTATACTCTGTGCAAAACACAATAATTCATGAAACTAAAATTAAGGAAAAAATAGCCACGAGAGAAAGTAGTAAAATAATAAAAAAGAAATTAACCCAACATAGTCAATATATGCTGTGCTATCAGCAAGAACATAAAATAAGTGGCATTTAAAAAGTAATTTACTTCTTTAAAAAAATTCTGCAGTTTTGCATGACAACATATTGTAGGTTATGTTGCAATAAAGTGTGCATCATAATGTTTATAACTCTTTAGGGTGAAATATAAAAATACTTTTTTCTCAGCAATTTAAAAGTGACCATATTCTATAAGTGTTATGTTTGTAAATGAACAATAATCCTTAAATAAAACACTCCAGTGTTTAAGTGTATAATAAACTTGTGCCCCCATTTGCTAGTAGTCACTTACTCAACTACAGTATCTAAGTTAGAAACATTTTCAATATGAATTAAGTAAGAGTTGCTTGCTTGGTTAGACAAAATTTAAAGAGATAATATTTGAGAGATTCTACGATCTTTTCTTCAATAATAATAAAGTAGGCAATATCGCTGCAGTATGCAGTTGTTCTAATTTATCTATCTTTTCTCATTAAGCACTGTTCTACAAAGATTATCCCATATAACTTTATGGCAAAATCAAAATCCATATTATACCCCAAATGCAAATACATTTTAAAGAATCTTCCAATAAAACTATTGACAGATGTATAAACACATGACTTACTCTTTACAGTTTTCATGTAAGTAAAGCATTACTTCCTGGGAACAACAAATGTTAGGATGTGAGATCTGTAATGCTGTATTCTTTGCCTAAAATACTGGTGGAGAATCGAACTGCTGCATCCACAAATTTGTGTATCTCCACCATCCAGTGTATTTTAGAACTTCTTCAATGCTTTAGAGGCATTAATTAATTGTTACACTCAATAACTTACATTTTTATCCCTTGTTTTCACAGCCAAAAGACAGGGAAAGCCAGCACAGTAAATCAGCATGAGGACAAGCTAGGAGCATCTGATGTCCATGATATGATTTAGATGACTAGACTTGGTTTTTCCCAAAATCATGTCCACTAAGGGACTACTGATGGGCCCTGAGGGAACGCACCACACAGTGGAGGTAGGAGAAACTCCAAAGAAATGCTTGACTTAGTCATTAGAAATAATGCATCATTTCTCAGTAACAGTTCATCATGCTTCTGCTCTATGATCACTAAAAATAGCTGGAAATTGAAAGGTGGGCACAAGAGTTTATCTAGACATAAAAAATTAGTATAATGTGCCTAGAGGAAATGACGCATATTTTTTACTGGATGTAGCCCTTAGTAATTTTTTTCTGACATTGGTCAAAGGGACACTTGTGGTCATCTAGGCTTTGATACTTAAATATGAAATAGTCCACAATCATTATCACTCTGTTGCAGTATCATAGTTCTCTGATCAACTATTTACCTTGACTTCATGGCCCCTCATCATTTCTTTGAGACTTCAAAAGATAGATGATTTATTCTGGAAAAACTATTTTGGATGTGCCCCCACATTTTTGTATAGTCACATCTTCTCATTTGTATCTACCAAGTTTAAAAACAGCTTCCATGTGTAGGAGTTTTGCCAAAGGAACCAACTTATAGAGATCAGACATAACTTGCATAACAAGTACAATATTAATTTTATTCTTTCCCATATTCTATTTTTCTGACATTTTGTCTGTGTGTTAGATTGTTCTTAAATACATGCGTTAGTGGTTGCAAATACTTGCTCTAAAGCTACACTGCTTACATACAACCATGGTTCCATCATTTATGACATGGTTAATCTTGGGAAAATTAACAAAATTGTCTGGGTCCCTCACTACTCGTTTGAAAAATGAAATAAGTGCATTTCTTGTGCCAATTAAATAAGATTTTTATATATGTAAATTGTTTAGAATTTTTTTTAAGTTTTGTTCAGTTTTTATTTAAATTCCAGTTAGTTAATATACAGTTAGGATAATGTTTAACATATAGTAAGCTCTCAATAAATATTAGCTAATGTTATTACTTTTATTATAATTTTAATTAATTTAATCTTATCAAACCAGTGTTTTTCCCTATTCCATTTGTTGAGATTTTGATACATTTTTACAAATTAATTACATTTCATCCCCAGGAAAACTCCAGTTTGGAAAATTAAAGAACAGTTTCTAGTTTTGCTTCTAATCTACTATTTCACCATGAAGAGACCCTTTTAACCTCTCTAGCTCACTATTCTGCAAATATATAAACATAAATTATGTTTTTCATAGGTCCTTCTAGGTCTAAAATTCTACCAGTCAAAGACATTTGTTGAGGTTTCAATTGACCAGAGATTTGAATATCTCCAACCAAATTTCCTATTCTGAAGTAATCTACATGTCAACTGTCTCATTTGCATCATAAAATGCTGTCATCCTCACTTTTAAAATCATTTCAATGTTTAATATAACATGGATGCAATTTCTTAAACATCAGAGAATCTGTACATTGTCTTGGGTATTAGCCAACCTATAGATATATTCAAGATTATATTCTGGATTAATATAGCCTCCTCAAAATATCTTTAGCATTCAACTTATAAATTATGTTAAAAACATAGTTCATTAGTGTTATAATTTTCCTTAGGACATTTTTTTTTCCTTTTGGAGAGATTATAAGACAAAACTGGTAAGTAATGTAGGTAATCAACCACATAAAATTATCTAAAAATACTGTGTGCTGACAAATAGGTAATGGTTTGTATGTGTGTGCATGCGTGTGTGCGTGTGTGTAGTTTACATATGACTCTAAAAGCCATTTCTGAAGATTATTAAGGAAAAAAGGGGGGACGTGATTAATTTCAGTGACAACGAATTTACCTGTGAAAGTTTGCAATGTCAAAAAGCAAGAATGAAATGAACTACCTGAATGAGGGAACAACTCTCATTTCTTGTTTTACCTGTATTGTGAAGTATAGTATGGATTCAATGAGTGAACATATAATAACAAATTAGTTTTACATTGATGATTTTGTGGACCTACTCGCATATGGGAGAAAAATAAAATTATTTACTTAATATATGTGGTTGATTTATTGAATCACTTAAATATATGATGTGTATTATTTATATCTATCTCACATGAGGAATCTCTTTATTTCATGTTTATAATGAAACCTTTTGTGTAGAGACATTCCTTCATGGGTCTCTCAAGCTCCTACACATTTGGCTTGACAACTCTTTTTACCTGGCATACTTCTCAGGTATGGAAGTCAGTAATTTCCAGCAAGTAATCTTGAGGAATAAGGTAACATTTGCCTCTGGAACAAAGAACAAGCTTGCTTCCTAAGTGGTGGATCCACAAAACCCAGTGTTTTTCACCTGCAATACAAACTCTACCTTCCATTTGGTCCCATACTGGTTCATCCCTGTGGGAGTTTCAGTGACCAAATTGATGTAAATGTGGATTTACCTGTTACTTTTTGCACTGTGAATATTAGTCTTTTGTCTCTGAACTAGAGTCTTTTTCTTCTGGCATTGTCTATAAAATACTAATAGGCTGATGTAATGGCTTGTAAGTAGGCTAAAATCTAATTCAAGATCTGACACATGCGAGTTTTTGAGGATTTTTTTTCCTGTAAAACTTCAGAAATAATATTTTATTATTTGACATTATTAGCTATGATACTATGATTGAATTTATGACTCTTATTAAATTTATTTTAAAAATAATGAATAGTAAAAGTCAGTATAGTATCATAACAACTATTATATAGCTTTAGAGTAAAATGTGTTTTATTCACTCTAAATCGGTGTCTGCCTTTTTATGATGAATTTTAGGAGATTAATGAGTGAAGTACATTCTATGATAAGGGCATTCTCCACATGACGCCTAATGATAAAGATGTAAATATTACTTTATTTGTACTTTTAGCCTTAGGCTCTGTCTTTATGATGGTAAATTATCTAGGGCGTTTAATAAAATAAATTAATTAATCTGTCTTGTATTTTGTTTTATTAGCCCTACAATGAAAGTTTTAAAATTGTTTCAGGATTAATAAAGCTCTTTTAAAGATAAGAGTACAAAAATATCAAGACATAAAAAAAAAACTAAATATATCTACAATAGGAAAATTTGCATTTTTCAGAATAATTTAAAACATTCACCCCACCATGCAGATGTTTTGCTTCCCAAATTCCAAGAATCTGCTGTTTCAAGGTTACAGTTCTTGAAATTTCAAGAGAAACATTCTCTTGAAGGGACAGGAGATTGACCTAATTTGTTTCTGAAGCTTATTGTTATTGGGTGATGATAGATGGGTCCAGCTACCACAATAGATTTTGACAGAGTGAAAAGAAGTTGTCTAAATAACTGTGTTTCTACAGTGGTTTGTTTCTTTTTCTCCAAGCAAGGAAATGATAATCTAGATAGCAATTACATACTATATAAATTGCTTTCTCACAAATACAATTGATATCGATTTGTTTGGAGAAAACATTTTAATTCCATTTTGAACAACACACAATCTCCTTCCAATATCATGTTATATCATCATGTTCTTTTATATTCCAAATATTCTGCTTCTCAGAGTGTCCTATTAAAATCTTTTCTGTCCTGATAATATGCATTGGTAACATTCAAAAGTCTATTTAGGGACTCATCAATCATGGTATTGGATAATAAAAGGTTTATCATATTCCCCTGTGAAGTGCCATTTTGAAGCATAAATTCATTGAAAATATTAGCTTCAATCTCATTTTACAGAAGAATGTCAAACCATTTGTTAATTAAGGACCACTTAAAAAAAAAAACACTAAATAAGCACAAAGTGCCTCAGGCTGATGAAGGTACATAACATGATGACATGAAAAGAAAGAGCTAAAAGCATTTATCTATGACAGGAATTTGAAGCTACCTGGAGAGTGCACTTTTATTAACTTAAGAAACAAATCATCAGTAATGATGTTAGGCTGCATTAAAAAAAAAAAAAAAAAACAACACTTCAGGTTATCCCTTAAAAGAAAGATGTTTTTCTTAAATTAAGATGTCTATGATTTACAATACTATGATATTGACTAACACATTTGACTCTTCTCCAAACTATATTTATCCAATTCTGCATTCATAGTCATTTAATTACTCCAAATTAGAAGTAATGTGTAGAAAGGGAAATAGAGTTTCTACTTTTGAAAAAAATACATACAAAATTATTTATCTATGATGAGGATCTTTTTGGATTTGTTTTGGCTATTCAGCATATATTCACTTTCCCTCTTGTATCAGTGTCTAACTTTTTTTAAAGGATCATTCATCCTACATGTTCAGTACTGTGATTCAGATAAGACATAGTGCGTGCCCAACTTTAGGTATGATATGGCTGTCACTGCTGGCTATGAACATGTTACTATACTTTATTATTCCCATCAGAATAATATTAAAGAGGGAAATGTTATAGGAATTAGAGCTTATAGGTTCATCACAAACCAATTACATTACCAGCAGGTTTCTTTCTTCCACCCCCTATTTATTTATTTATTTATTTATTTTTAAATAAGCTCTGTGCATCACTTGGGGCTTGAACTCAACAATTCTGAGTTCAAGAGTCACATGCTCTACTGACTGAGCCAGCCAGGCACCCCTCTTTTTTTTTCTAATAGAATTCAACAAGTGATTTATGTTATGTGGAAAAGCAAATGAATGAGAGTAGATGAAACAAATGTAGGGATGCCTAGTGGCTTAGTCAGTTAGGGGTCTGCCTTTAGCTCAGGTCATGATCCTAAGGTCCTGAAATTGAAACCGACATCAGGCTCCTTGCTCAGTGGGGACCCCACTTCTCCCTCTGCCTGCTACTTCTCCTGCTTGTATTCTCTCTCTCTCTCTCTGACAAATAAATAAATAAAAATCTAAAAAAAAAAATCAAAGGTAGAAGACTGATACCACCTGAATTCAAGACCTAAAATAAAGTTAGGGTTATCAACATGGTCTAGTATTAGTGAATGGATAGACATGGACTATTTATGAGTATGCCAAGAAACTCAGTGGAATAAATACATTTTAGTCAACAAATAGAAATGGAACAATTGAATGTCATATACAACCAAAGAAACCTCAAACTTATACACTGTGCTACATTTAAAAAAATTTACAAAAATTGGATCATAGTCAAAATGCAAAACCTCAAATATAAACATGCTCAAGAAAACATTGAAGAGATTCATTGTGACTTTGAGTTCGGTGACTATTTTTCTGATATGACACAAAAGAGTAATCCATTATAATATTTATAAGGTGGACTTCATCAAAATAAAAACTTCAACCTTTCCAAAGTCACTATTAAGAAACTAAAGAAAACGTCACAAAGAAAAGAGACTATTTTCAAAATGCTTGTTAGATAAAGTATTTATATTCAGAATATATAAAAACTCTCAACACTTGATAACAATATATTGAAATGGCAGATGACCTTCATAGATATTGATCAAAGAAGATATATGAATGGGAAATAAATAAATAAATAATGCTCATCATCACTTTAACTAGAGAAATTTAAACCACAGTGAGATACCATGATATACCTTATAGAATAATAGGAAAGAAAAAAATGGCAATTTGAAAATACCAACTAAGGAAGAAAATAAACTCTCATATGCCAATGCTGGGAATGCAAAATGATAACGCTACTTTTGAAAATAGTTTGGAAGTTTCTTAAAAATTTAAACGTGCTCAAAATGTGTACTCAGTAGTCTCAAATATCTGAGATAATTGACCAAGATAAATGGAAACGTATGTTCACAAAAACATCAGTCCATCCATAGCAGCTTTATTCATAATCTTCAAGCATGAAACAACCTGTATGTCCTACAATTTGTAAATATATAAAAAAATGGTAGTTCATCCACACTATGGAGTACTCTTCAGCAATATAAATAGATGTACTATTGACACACCAAGAAGTGGTTACAACCAAATGCATTATGCTGTGTAAGAGAAGTAGGATCAAAAAGATTATGCTCTAGGGTGCTGTGTACATACAGTCGGAAACAGGCAAACCTATATAGAAAGGAAAGAGAACACTAATTTCAAGGAAATGTAGTGGGAGAAGGTTTGAATGCAAAGGCCACGAGGGAACTATTTTTGCTTATGGAAATTATCTAAGCAATGATTGTGGTTGCAACATGACGTCTTCTTCTTCTCTCTCTCTCTTTTTTTTTTTTATTAAAATGAGGTGAGCTACACACTAAGAATTTGACATTTACTCTATGTAAATTTGAACACCATAAACCTGACTTTTAAAGAAGGGCATGCTCTGGAGTACACAATGAATAGGAGATCACTGTCTCAGAAAATCCCAGAGTTTAGTGCAGAGACACAGAGCTATAAACAGACTGTTGAACTGCAATGTCGTAAATGCCACAATAAAAATATAAGAGCTATTTAGAAGAGGGAACAATTAAATTTGCTCAGAGAAACAAGGTCAAAATCTTTAAGAAAGGAAAAGGGACTTAGAAATTTTTTCTCAAGAGGAAAAAAATTTAAAAAGTTGTATCGGTAGAGGGAATAGAATTTACAAAAAGTGTAAACCCTAAAAGATAGGTTTAAACAGTATGAAAAAGTTCAGATCAAAACATGACCAGAAGTGGCTGTGGAGATGGTTGAGAACACGTATTTGATAATAAAATTTCAAGAAGCATTCTTGATTCTGACTTTATCTTGTACCTTACTGTGGCTCACTCTTTTCTACAGATAACGACCTTCCATACGTTCATAGACACTTTCTCAGTGTCTTCTACGTGCAGCTCCTGTACTGGAGCTCCTGTATGGTGCTGTGTCCTCTAAACTGTGCAAAGCAAGATCCTTCTCATTTCCTATTTCAACCAAAATATCACTTGCTCAGAGAAATTTCTTTTTATAGAGGTGAGATCACATGGGTCCATTATTCTTCATTTTAGCCACCCATGAGTAACACTCCTTATTAATACTAGTTACTCCTTTCATAATATTTGCCAAATTACATAATATCTCATTCATTTACTTACACTTTTTGTTTTTTATCCCTCACAAGAATGTCCAACAGGACATTAAGTATGCTGGCTTTGTTCATTGTTTTAGCCCGAGTACCTTGAAAATAAAGCAGCTGGAGATCATTAACAACAATAAATATTTAAAAAATAAGGAAGGAAGCAAGGAGGGAGAGAGGAGAATAAAGGGTAGAAAGATGGGGAGGAAGAATAGAAGGAAAGAACAGAGGAAGAAAGTCGGGAGGGAAGAAAGGACAGACAGAACCTATGACATAAGGCAGCCCTTTGACTTCTGATACTAATTACTTGTTAACTCGAGCGAAACAATCATGTCCCTCATCTATACAATAGGAATAATAATACACTTACTTAATTTTATTGCAAGTATTAAATGAACTAACATATGCAAACAACTTTCCGTGCTGTCTTTTCAATAACAAACACTGAAAATTATTTTATTAAAAGGGAAATTATATTGGGAGGAAAAATTATTTGCCAATGCAACTTACCAGTTAAGTAAACAGCCCCTGGAGTCAGGCTGTCTGGTTTCAGATTCAACTTCTTTCATTTAACCTCTGTGTGATTGATAGCTAATGTCCCTGTCTTCATGGAATTTATACCTAGAAGAAGAGAAAAATCATAAATGTATAAATCACTAACTAATCAAATAATATATTTGCTGCGGGAAATTCCTCCAGTAAATAAAATTAATTAACTATGGGAACTTTCTTGTTCCAGAAAAATTGTGGACTAGGCCGTTCTCAAACTCTCTTGTTAGAAATAATTAGAAATAAGGCTAAGTTAAAAATAAAAGAAGAATAAGAAATTTGGCTACCTTCCCAAGAAGGAAAGAGAAATTCACAAATATATATTAAAAAAAAAAAGGGAATTGGCACAAATAAGCAGAGAAGTAGACAGATAAAGCAATATGGTGCTAGTCCTGGGAAGATTATTACACCAGTGTTTGGGATCTAATGTCCCCAAAGATGGTACAAAGGTCTCTGGTCCATATCATTAGATGAGTTTGAAATGAAACTCATTTGTAGTCTCAGTCTTACAACCCCATCGTAAGTGATCTTAATGATACCTGACTGCTTTAGGTCTTTCCTTTTCCTGAAGTTTTAGGAAGGGGATCTTCCAAAACTCAGCTGCCTAAGTGGTGGGGAATTAGAAATCCTGGGATCAGCCTCAATCAGTAGAAACTGACTCTACGTATATATATTACACACACACACACACACACAATATTACTCAACCATAAAAAAGTATGAACATTTGCTATTTGCAACAACAGAGATGGACCTAAAGAGTATTATACTGGGGCGCCTGGGTGGCTCAGTGGGTTAAAGCCTCTGCCTTCAGCTCAGGTCATGATCCCAGGGTCCTTGGATCGAGCCCCACATCGGGCTCTCTGCTCAGCGGGGAGCCTGCTTCCCCCTCTCTCTCTGCCTGACTCTCTGCTTACTTGTGATCTCTGTCTGTCAAATAAAAAATAAAAAATCTTTAAATTTTTTTAAATAAAAAAGTAAATAAAGAGTATTATACTAGAAATAAGTCAGTTGAGAAAGAAAAATGCCATATGATTTCATTCATATATGGAATCAAAAAAACAAAACAAATGGATAAACATACAAACAAAAACCAGAAGCAGACCCATAAATACAGAGAACAAACCAATGGTTGTCAGAGGGAAGTGGGGGAGAGGCAAATGGGTGACAGACAGTAGGAAATATAGGCTTCCAGTTATGGAATGGATAAGTCATGGGAATAAAAGGCAAAAGGCATAGCATATAGAATATAATCAATGATATTGTAATAGCAATGTATGGTGACATATGATAGCTACATTTATTGAAAGTGTGACATAATATATAGAGAAGTTAAATCACTATGTTGTACACCTGAAAATAATGTAATTTGTGTTAACTTAATTCAAATGAAAAATTATAATAAAAATCTAGTGAAGGTTTTTAAAAAATAGCTTCCAATGAAACCAGAAAAAATAATTTCACTTTTAGTCCCATCACTGAAAACTCAAAGTTTCATTCCAAAAATTCACCATCACCATCATTTAAATTTTCTTTTAAAAATCACACACTAGGGCACCTGGGTGGTTCAGGTGGTTAAGCAACTGCCTTCGGCTCAGGTCATGATTCTGGAGTCCCAGGATTGAGTCCTACATCAGGCTCCCAGCTCCAAGGGGAGTCTGCTTCTCCCTCTGACCTTCTCCCCTCTCATGCTCTCTCTCTCTCTCTCAAATAAATAAAGAAAAAAAATCTTTAAAAGAAAAATCACTCACTATTGGGTGAAGATTCCTCCCCCCACCCCCAGAAGTGACCCAGTTATCCTAAAGCATGTGAATCCTTGAACCTGAAAAGTCATCCTCGTGTATTTTTATTTTTTTCAGATTTTTATTTAAATTCTAATTATTGTAACATTGGTTTGAGGAGTAGAATTTTGTGATCCACCACCTACATGCAATATCCAGTATTCAACACAAGCGCCTTCCTTAATTCCCATCATCCACTTGGCCCATCCCCTGCCCACCTCTCCATCAATCCTCCCTGTGTTCTTACAGTTAAGAGTCTCTTATGGTTTGATTCCCTCCCTATTTTTTTTTCTCTTCCCCTATGTTCATCTGTTTTGCTTCTTAAATCCCACATGTGAGTGAAATCATATAGTGTTTGCCTTTCTCTGAATGACTTATTTCACTTAGCACAGTACCTCTAGCTCTGTCCACATCATTACGAATGGCAAGACTTCATTCTTGTTGATGACTGAGTAATATTGTTGGGTCCGTTATCAAAGGAATGAGAATGAGACAAAGTGAAAGTTATGCAAAGCCTTATTCTATGCCAAGCATTAGAAGTCAGACTGACCGGCCAGGGCTGCCTCCGAAGAGAGCAACCCTCTCTTGATCTTACAGGTTAGTTTTATAGGGCACAACGGCAGACCTCTACGTATGTGGCTTTGGCTGATTGGATGTCTCCTACCTGCGTGTTTTAGTAACGGTTACCCGGTTACCGGTTACCGATACTAGTAACTGCTGAGGTGTTTATTTTTTTTTTAAGATTTTTATTTATTTATTTGACAGAGAGAGATCACAGTGGACAGGGAGGCAGGCAGAGAGAGAGAGAGGGAAGCAGGCTCCCTGCCCAGCAGAGAGCCTGATGCAGGACTCGATCCCAGGACCCTGAGATCATGACCCGAGCCGAAGGCAGCGGCCTAACCCACCAAGCCACCCAGGCACCCTGCTGAGGTGTTTATTAAACAACAAAATGGCCTTGTTTTAGGTATGTGTTTTAGCAATGGTTACCCAGAACTGGTAACAGTAACTGCTGAGGCATTTATTAAATAACAAAATGGCTACCTAGGCAACATGGAGTCACTATGGCTAAGTAGGCCCAGGCACACCCTGGGGGTTTAACAGGTTTTAATGTGGAATTGGCTCCAACAATATCATTCTTATGTATTTAAAACCCAGATTAAAGAACAATAAAATTTAGGAAAAAAACATCATTTTAAATATGTAAGCAGTTTTCTGCCTTGTAATTAGGGAGTATTTGAATGCATTCTTGGGTTAACCATCCCTATCTCAGCTGCTATGATCTTAGAGAAAAACCATTTTGCTAGAAATTTTAATGCATTGACCAAATGATAATGAAGTCATCTCAGAATTAAAAACTCCAAAGACCTTGCTCACTCTGGGTGTGCCCTGAAGTCTGCTGCCCAGAGTAGTTGTATTTTTTATTTCACTGCCTCCAATGGAGAAGCCTTCTTTGAATTAATAAAAATTTAGGTTGTGTTATGCCCGCAAAGTGTTTCTTATTCTTGCAGGGATATGTCCATCTTATTTGAGCAATTTCCCAGAAAATGAAACCTAGAAGCTAGGAGGAGGAATGTAAAATGTTAAGTGTGGATTTTAATGTCCTCTGAGAAGAAGAAAAAGAATTGTTAAAGTTTTTGCATTCTCAATTGAAAAAAAAAAAAAAAAGCTTTAAGGTTTAACCAAACCCAAATCTTTGGTTCAAACACACTTGAAAAAGACTTACATCAATTGTATATGACTCATATAAGGATGCAATATAAAGAAATGATACTCAGAAAAAAAATCTAAAAAAAAGTTCACAGAATTAAAACATAACAAGATGCATCCCCAGTGAAGATATGCATATGTCCAATTAGCTATGAAATGATGTTCAACATCATATGTTATCACTAACATCATGTTAAAACATCTATGTGATGCCACTATACATGTAATAGAATGCTTAAAATCCAAATAAACAACAATACCAAGTGTTACTGATGATGCAGATCAACAGAAACTCTCAGTAATCACTAGTGGGGATGTCAAATGGTTACTTTAGAAGCCAGTTTGGCATTTCCTGTAAGATTAAACACAGACTTAACATACAATCCAGTAATCACATCCCTAGGTCATGAGGTAAAGAACTCAGATATCTTATCCAATGGACAGTGTCTAACTATAAGAAGGAGTTCTTCTCTCGGCATAAGTATTTGACTAGAAGAATTAGTAAAGGTTTAACAAATTTTCTAGCCCTGGCCACAATCTTTTGACTATCTTTCCAATTTCCTCAGTTAGATAATTTTAATTATAAGCCTCTTCAATAAACAATAAGTAAATATTTAAGAATAAAAAGAAAAAATGTGATAATAAAGGAATTTAAAATGAGTATAAATAGGAATAGAAAGTTCAAAATGTTATAAAGGAACCATGTGAAATCCTTAGCATTTGCTCTTTTGTAATTGGATTTCACATAAAAATATTGACTGTAACTATAATCATTGTGTTGTTTTATGTTTCTATTTAAGGTCTGTAAAACATTAAATCTCTAATTTAATAAATTAAAATTTTCATCAAATATTCATAAGTATGTTTAAATAAATCAGCACTTTTCAAATTTGAGGAAATCTAATTCGTCAAATTCAATAATTTTTTATTACTTGTTTGAATAGTATGTGATTAATGAGATTGAGGTACAAATAGTGATAGTTTACTTCCCATGAGAAAACTCTTTTAATATTTAAGAGTATATCAAGAATAAGATATTTATCTCACATTGAAAAAAGGATTTTTAGCAAACAAACACCAGAGCACCTTAGAAAATGTGAGTACCTGGGCATTTCTTCACACAGATACACGTACACACAAACACACTTTATCATCCTTCCCTTTCTTTTCCACTTATTTTTTTCTAAATAAAATTAATTTATTCTTTTGTCCTTCTTTCTTTCCCCTTCCTTCCTTCCTTCCTTTACTATTATTGTTGCTATTATTATTATTATTAATTTTGGTCTTTATTTGTCTTATCAAAATTTGCCATATAGGTTTCAAATAGCTGAGCCCAGAACTAGCAAATTTCCATAGTAAGGATCTCGTAAATGCATGCTCAACAAAATATTCGTTTTATTCAGTTAAAAGAAAAAAATATGTATATTTTAAGACCCACCTTGTAATTTTCAGGCAACTAAATCCTTTCTGGGAGCAAAAGGGATTTTCACTTGTTTTCCCCTCTTTAAAATTCCCTGTGGAGCTTTTTTGCAGTACCAGGCAGAAATATTTATTTGCTGAATTTATATACTATTCACCTAGGGCAAGTATTCTTTGCAGTGGAGGTAGAATATTTCAGTTGGCATTGTTCTTCTCCACCTGCCATAAATATCTAATCGTGTGCACTCTGTTCAGAGTATTGCTTGAAAATGCTTCAAATACTGTTGCTGAAGGAAAACATTAGCAGTCTGGAAACAATGTGAATTTTAACTGTGTTCTGAGGAGATATACTATGTTAAAATACATATGCTAGACGTCCATGTAATACACATCACATTAGATACAACATTCTAGCTAAGGTTCTAGCATAACCAAATAAGTACCTTAGTTCAATGACAACTAGTTTCCATTCTTCAAATAGCCTTGACAAATGCTGAAGACCACTATAGAAAATATTTAACCTTCTTCAAAATAGAGGCCATTCTTTCAACTCAGATACCGAATTTGGCACCTAAATGTACAATTATTTCACTTCAGCAGGCAGTTAGGCATGAAAATGGGTATTAGCTTTAGCTAAGGGTCAAGAGGGGAACTCAAATGTGCAATTTATGTAAACCTTTTTGATGTCAGGTTTTGAAAATTTCAGCCTGAATATATTGACAAGTTGTGAAGTTTTCCACATATATAAAATGCAGTGATTTGATCAGGTCAAAAATATCTTCGAGTATTGTGAAATTTTATGGAGACAACTCCTAAAGGACTGGCACAGGGGAAACACATAAACATTAAAATTAAACACTCATTCCAATAGTGAGAAATCTATTTAAAGAACAGATTTATGACTTGACACATACTAAATTGATTGTAAATTACTGCACATTGTGCCATTTTATTTTCCCATAATTTTACATTGTATAATTCAAGTCTCTTTATAGTCCCAGATTCCAAGGTAATAAAACATCAGAGCTATTTTCTCATCCTTTCATTTACTCATTTAAAAAAATGTATAGCACAATTCTTAAAAGCTGGACTGTATTCATGTTAGAATTCCTAGGGGGAGATTAAGTGCCCTTTTTCATAATAATGTTGATGATGGTGATGATATTAATAATGCTTTTTGGCTGCCAGAAGTCACACAGCATTCTGGTTGAATAATGTGTGTGCTTTTTCAGCCAAATGTGAAGTTCCTCTGAGTATTGCAAATGGCACTTCAAATGAGAAATCCAATACATTTGCTGCTGTTTAAATAACTTAAACTTTTTTCCCCCATCAATCCAGCAAAGTTGTTACTGGATCTATGTACGAGTTAAAATAGGTTTGAAAAAAGTTACAGCTCTTCTGACTCCTTGGATAAATTATATTTTTAATCCTTGTCTCTTACCTACACCATAAAGAAAAATAGATTCACTTATTTTCTACCTCCCAACTTCTCCATCCTGCTTCCTCCAATAATATAATGGTATATCTGTAAGTATTTTTGTTGTTAATATTATATAGGAATTTCTAATGAACATTTCTATTTTACTGGTTTATGTTCTTTGGAAAGTTTTAAACATATGAGGAATATATAATTCACATTGCCTCATTATTTAAGAATACCAATCATGTTGACCAGTATTAGTACAGGTGGTTTTAATTTTCTATGAGACTATCTGGAGGGAGAAGAAATTTGACTAATATTGGCCCAGATCTTAATTTAGATACTTACATATGGGGGGAAAACTGATTCAAATAGTGAAATATATTCATTCCTTGGCAATCTGTAAATGAACACTTATAAGAATCAATTATCTAATATCGATCAAGAATATGGTTAACTTAACAAATATTTATTTAGTGCCTACTTGGTATGAGAGACTGCTATGCCATGGCAATAAGGTGAGAAACCATTTGTTTGACTTGGCAAAAATGAACCATCATTCAAAAAAATATTAGTTGTACTTGTGAAAAAAAATTATGTAACTGAATGTACAAAACTGTTTTAGACAAATATGGCCAAAAAAGATCAGAGATTTTGAGTATAACAATATGTTTTTTTAAAGATTAAATGAATTTCAAAATCTGGCATGTTTTAAATATTTTATTTATTTATTTAAGAGAGTGAGCATGAGCAGTGGGGTGGGGCAAAGGGAGAGGGAGAAGCAGACTCCTCACCAAGCAGGGAGCCCAATGCTGGCCAATCTCAGCACTTGAGATTGTGACCTGGGCCAAAGGCAAATGCCCAACTGACTGAGCTACCTAGGTGCTCCAGAAATATGATATTTTTTTAATGATTGTAAAACTTTGATATTTTCATGGAATTGCAAATCCCACTGCATTGATTATAGTTAAAAGTTATCAGGCTAGTGGATAGTATACTTTATCTGAAACTTTATTTATATTGCTAGATTTTAAAATGATTTTAAACCAATGATGGGGTGTCGAGGGGGCTCAGTCAGTTAAGCATCTGCCTTCTGCTCCAGTTGTGCTCCCAGAGTTCTGGGATCCAGCCCTGCATCGGGCTTCCTGCTCTGCAGGCAGCCCGCTTCTCCCTCTCCCACTCCCCCTGCTTGTGTTCCCTCTCTTGCTGTATCTTTCTCTGTCAAATAAATATTCAAAATCTTAAAAAAAAAGAATATGGTGAAAATCTAGCAATTTCTTTTTAGTGCTACTGCTATCAATTTTAGATTAATTTTTCTTCAATTTTATGTATTATTTTAAAAATCACTATTGATATTCTTGAGCATGTATAAGAATCTTTAAGTGGGAAAAAATCAAATATCAAATGTCTTAAAAAGTAAACAAAATCATTGAGAGACAAATCTAAACTACTGGGTCCTGGGAGCTCAACCTCAATTCACACTCTTCGTCTTAAGGGAATCTGGTTTGTGACACAGGTGTTACGTCCGCTCCAAAATTATATGGACAATAATAAGTTGAATAAAGTATTTTAAAAATATTTTTGAACTTATATAAGCCAACCAAATTTCAGTAGGCTGTATAACTAAAATAAATAATAAAATAAATAAAATTTCTCAAATTTTTGAATGTCTTTTTCATAGAAAGCATTACAAAATTAGGGATCCTTATAATTGTTCAGAAATACTATGTTAGAATGATTGAAATAAGTTGTATTATTTGAGAAGTAAAATACACATGTGCTACAAAAATGTCAGCTACTCACTTAATTTTCCTTAAGAATCACAGAGAGCTAGGTGAGTATGGAATTAGGAAGTTATCTACCTCAAAGTTATTTTAGACATAAATTATCTAATGCTGAAACAGGTTAATGACATGTATAAGTTTCAAACCGAGAAGTACACTGATATTATTTGTAATGTTACTTTCATTATCATACTGATTTTATGTCATGTTTAAAGAAATTTAGAGCAAATGGCAAAGTGAGTGAATTCACAGCACAACATATTTATCACAAATTGTCTTAAATTCTTATTTATTGTCTTGCTGACTTTGTTACTGAGCAACTTAAACTGGACATACTCTTGTTTTCTTGAAAGAAAATACAAGTTATGGGTGCCAGCAAAATATTACTGATCTGAATTGGGTTTTTTAAAGCTTAAAGACAGCTGTAAATTGTGGGAATTCACAGTGCCGGGGACAGACAAAATCTGACTTGTTCATGCCTCCCTGATGAGACTAACCGAAAAACAAAGGAGGAGTGCCCTAAATGCTGGGGCCTCCTTTGAAGTTTCTTGGCTGAAAGCGGTCAGACTCTTACCGTGGCTCAAAGTCCTCATCTAGGGAGTCAATGTTTAAATTTTAAAGAAAAAAAGGCAAATAAGTGAAACCATATGATAATTGACTCTCTCTGCTTGACTTATTTCACTCAGCATAATCTCTTCCAGTCCCGTCCATGTTGCTACAAAAGTCGGGTATTCATCCTTTCTGATGGAGGCATAAAACTCCATAGTGTATATGGACCATATCTTCCTTATCCATTCGTCCGTGGAAGGGGAAATGGAGAGGAGAAGGGAGTTGAGGGAAATTGGAGGGGATCATGAGAGACTATGGACTCTGAAAAATAACCTGAGGGTTTTGAAGGGGTGGGGGGTGGGAGGTTGGGGGAGCCTGGTGGTGGGTATTATGGAGGGCACACATTGGATGGAGCACTGGGTGTCATGTAAAACTATGAATTCTGTTACGCTGAAAAGAAATTAAAAAAATTTTAATAAAAAAAAAAAGAATAAAAGGCACTTGTGTTGGTCACATACTTCACAAACTCCCGGCCTCCTCACCCTTATCACAAGCTGCCCTGTATATTGTTGTCCTGACCACTAAGGATACACTTTGCTCCTTGTTTTGCGCTTGTGCTTATGCTTGGTGTATCGATAAGACCCCAATAAAAGTGGAGACAAAGCTTGACTTGAGGCCTTTTGCCACTAGAGCATCTGGTCCCTGGCCTGTCCTTTCCCCGGCTAACGTGTCAGGAGTAATACTTTTTACTCTCCATCTCGGGGTTTGCTGGCCAGACCTGACAGTAAGTGTGTATATGTTTGAACTATTCATCAAATCTTAATAGAAATAATCCATTTGGTTGGAAATTAAGTATTTGTGAAGAAAATGTTAGCCATCATTTTACCTAATTTACCTACATTATTTTATAATAGCAAAAAAAAAAAAAGCACTTGACTTTAACAAATAATAATCTTATTTTTGAGCACTATATATTATAAATCAAGTTCTTTCTACACTAAAGCAGTGGCTTTGTTCTCTGGCAAGGTTTTCAATTAAACTAAGTTTGAAGGGAGATCCCTGTGTAAATTGTTCTTGAAGAACACCCTGGTTTGCCTCAATTGCTTTTCTCCCCTGACTAATGCACATTTCTCTGTTGTGAACACAGATTTACATGCAGTGAAATTAAGTGCAGATAAACGCAACTAATGTGATGAATGGTCCCAAATAGTTCAGAAGAGAAACCTGACCAGCCAGAATTAGGGAGAATGACAAAGAAGTAGGAAATAATTACTTCTACACATTTTACATAATAAAATCATAGGACACGGAATAGCTGCACATTATTTAAAATTCACAGAAAGATATGTTATCTCATTTTTATGGTTAATTTAACCTTCCCTACTCTTGAAGTTTCTTCCTCACATTTACCTTTCCTCTAGCATACTTGGTCTGTTACAGCTTTGTAATACAGCTTAAAGTGTGGAATCATGATTCCTCCAGCTTTGTTTTTTTTTTTTTTCTTTTTCTTCAAGATTACTTTGGCTATTCAGTATCTTTTGGGGTTCCACACAAATTTTAGAATTGTTTGTTCTAGCTCTGTGAAAAATTCTGGTGTATTTTTCATAGGGATTGCACTGAATGTGTAGATTGCTTTGGGTATTATAGACATTTTAACAATATTTTTTCCCAATCCATGAGAATGGAATGTTTTTCCATTTCTTTGTGTCAACTTCCAATTTCTTTCACCAATATTTTAGTTTTCAGAGTAAAAATCTCTTACCTCTTTCATTATGTTTATTCCTAAGTATCTTACGGTTTTTGGTGCAATTATAAATGGGATAGAATCCTTGATTTTTCTTTCTGCTGCTTCACTATAAAAATGCAACCAATTTCTCTATGTTGATTTTATACGTTGTAACTGCTGAATTCACATATCAGTTCTAGCAATTTTTTGGTGAAGTGTTTTAGATTTTCTACATACAGTGTCATATCATCCGTGAAGAGTGAAAGTTTGACTTCTTTTTGCCCATTTGGATGCTTTTTATTTCTTTTTATTGTCTGATTGCTGAAGCTAAGACTTCCAGTACTATGTTAAATAACAATGGTGAGAGTGGATATCTTTCTCTCCTTCTCTTGTTCCTGATTGTAGAGGAAGCTCTCAGTTTTTGTTTTATTTTATTTTTTTTAGTTTAGTTTTGTTTTTGTTTTTTTCCCATTGTAGAATATATAGCCTTCATATATAGCCTTTATGATGTTGCGGTGCTCTTCTATCTCTCTAGCTCTCTATTCCTACTTTGTTGAGGGATTTTAACACAAATCGGTGCTGTATTTTGTCAAACAGTTTTCCTACTGAGGGGATCACGTGGTTCTTATTCTTTCTTTCATTAATGTGGTTGTCATGTTGATTGATTTATGAATATTGGACCATCCTGGCAGTCCAGGAATAAATCTCACTTGATGGTGGTGAATAATTCTTTTAATGTACTGTGGGTCTCGTGTCAATTTCCTAGTACCTTGTTGAGAATTTTTGTGTCCATGTTCATCAAGGATATTGGCCTCTAATTCTCCTTTTTAGTGGGATCTTTGTCTGGTTTGAGAACCAGAGTAATGTTGGCCTCATAAAATGAGTTTGGAAGTTTTTCTTCCATTTCTATTTTTTGAACAGTTTGAGAAGGACAGTATCAACTCTTCTTTAAATGCTTGATAGAATTCCCCTGGTTAGTCATCTGGCCCTGGACTTTTGTTGGGAGATTTTTGATTACTGATTCAATTTCTTTGCAGTTATGGGTCTGTTCAAATTTTCTATTTCTTCCTGTTTCTGTCTTGGCCATTTGTATGTTTCTAGGAATTTACCCATTTCTTCCAGACTGCCCAATTCATTGGCATATAATTTTTCATAATATTTTCTTATATTATTTGTAATTTTGTGGTGTGGGTTGTGATCTCTCCTCTTTCAGCTGTGATTTTATTTATTTGGGTCCCTTCTCTTTTCTTTTTGACAAGTCTGACTAGGGGTTTATCAATTTTGTTTGTTCTTTCAAAGAACCAGCTCCCAGTTTTGTTGATCTGCTCTAATTTTTGTTGTTTTTATATCATTTATTTCTGCTCTAATCTTCATTATTTCCCTTGTGCTGTCTTTAGGCTTTATTTAGTCTTCCTTTTCCAGCTCATTTAGGTGTAAGTTTAGGTTATATGTTGAGATGTTGCATGCTTCTTGAGGTAGGCCTGTATTGATATATACTTCTCTCTTATGACCACTATTGCTGCATACCAAGTGTTCTGGAGCACCATGTTTTCATTTTTGTTTGTTTCCATGTATTTTTTTAACTTATTCTTTAATTGCCTGGTTTGTATTCATTCTTTAGTAGCATGTTATTTAACCGTCATGTATTTGTGGTCTTTCCAAATTCTTTCTTGTGGTTGACTTCAAGTTTCATACGTTGTGGTCAGGAAATATGCATGGTATGATCTTAATCTTTTTGTTTTCTCTGTTCCTTCTAGTATTTGTTGCTTTTGGTCTTCCTTTCCCACTCAAAGAGTCCTCTGTAATATTTCTTGAAGGACTGATTTAGTAGTCATGAACTCCTTTAGTTTTTGTTTGTCAGAGAAACTTTTTCTCTCTCTTCATCTGAATGACAGCCTTGCTGAATAAAGTATTCTTAGTTACAGATTTTCCCCATTCACCACATTGAATATATCATTCCAGTCTCTTCTGGCCTACCAGGCTTCTGTAGAGAAATCTTCTAACTTGATTTGTCTTTCCCATTTAGGGATTTGTTTTCCCTTACTGCTTTCAGGATTTTTTCCTTATCTCTGTATTTTGGAAAATCTGACCCAGATATGTCTTGGTGTTGGCCTGATTTTGTTGACTTTGATGGGAGTCTCTCTGCCTTATAGATTTGGTTGTCTGTTTTCTTTCCCAGATTAGGGAAGTTTTCAGTTATAATTTGCTCAAATGAGCCTTCTGCCCCTTTTTCCTTCTCTTCTTCTGGGACTCCATATGATACAAATGCTATTATGCTTTATGTAGTTGCTGAGTTCCCTAAGTCTATGCTCATGATCCAATATTTTTCTTTCCTTCTTCCTTTCAGCTTCCTTTTTTCCAAAAATTTATCTTCTATCACGAATTCATTCCTGTGTTTCTTCCATCATTGTGGTCATTACATCCAGTCAGTTTTGCATCTCAGTTATAGCATTTTTTTCCCCAGTCTGCCTAGTTTCTAAGTTTATCTTTGCAGTAAGGGTCTCTCTGGTTTCTTCTATACTTTTCTCAAGTCCAGCTAGTATCCTTATGATTGTTGTTTTAAGTTAGGGTGCAGGCATATTACTTATATCTATTTTGGTTAGTTCCCTGGTCATGACTTCTCCCTGCTCTTTCTTTTGAGATGAATTCTTCCATATTGGCATTTTGTCTAGGTCTCTGTCTTCTGTGTGTTAGGAAAGCCTGTGTCTGGTCCTATGTCCACTGGAGCTGAAGTTTCACAGCACTTTTATGCAAGTAAACCTTGTGTGTGTGTTGGGGGAAGGGGGTTTTGTGCTGGGTCTTTTGGGGGAGGGGCCTGCTCCTGCTCTAGCTCTCAAGCACACTTGCCAGATTTAAAAAGGCACCTGCAGAGTACAGAAAGGTAAGGCTTGGTATTAGAGACCCCAGCCTCCCTCCACTGGATGTGCTGTTTCACTCAGTGCAGTCCACAAGTGGTGATGGGAGGAGTGAAAAATGGAGTCAGCTAGCTCTGTGTCCCTGGAGATGGCACTTCACACCTGCTGGTGTTCAAGTAGTCCTCACAGAAGAGTGAACAATCTCTCATCTTGTGTTCTGAGATTCTTTTAGATCCTTTCCTTCACCCTGCCTTCACTTGAGCTGTCTGCCCACCCAGTAGAGTTTCAAAACTTCAAATTTTAAGGACACTGTGTGCCATGGACTTGCACTGATTCTCTGGGGGAGGGTCTCACTGTGCTGTGGCTGGTACAAGTTTGTCCCAGAAAAAGAGTCACAGAACATGCACACAAAGAACCAGTATCCAGGTCAACTGCCCTCAGCAAGTGTCTCTGCCCCTACACTAATGGATGGGGCAGGTCAATATTGCTGCTAACATTTTTGTCCCCTCAGAGGCAGTGCTGATTTTCCCAAATGCATTCTACAAAGGGGGACTGTTTCTCCTAGCATGACCCAAGGGATCCTCAGAGCACACTCTCCATTCCTGGACCTCTTGGCCTCCTTCACCCCAGCAGCACTTTTACACCCACCAGTCTTCACTTGGTGATGATGTAGACTTCTAAAAATTTAAACTTTCCCCTCTGCTGCTTGTTAAATCTTGCAATAATCAACCACTCTCGTTTTCCTAGTCAATGATTTTAGAGAAGTGTTTTTCTTACGTGATCCCCTGCATGTTGCTTTCTCTCTCTCTCTTTCTATCTCTCCTCTCTCAGTGATCAGGGGTCCTTCCCCTATACAGCACCTATGATTTTTTTCTCCCTGAAATCACAACTCCACACCAACTACTTTCCAGGATGTGGCCTCTTTTCTCCCTCTATGTATACAGTTTGTTCTTTCAGCCTTCAGATCAATTTTCTGGGTGTTCAGAATGATTTGGTAATTATCAAGCTGTGTTGGAGGGATGAGCAAAGCATAAGCTCCTCATACTACCCCACCATCTTAACTCCACAAAAGCATTTTTAAAGAAGCATTTTAAAAATCTTGATTGAGAAATTAAAGGGAAGAGTAAGTCCATTTGGAAACATAGATGCTCCACTTAAGAAATATTTTTCAGTAAAATCTAGAAATATTCTAAAACTTGAAACTCCATATCAAGTTGAAGTTACTGAGGTGTTCACTGATTATATGCATATGATATGCTATTAAAGATACTATTATAAATTTGTTTTCTCTAAAAGGAGGCTTACAAATGTCTGTCAATTTTTAATTAGCTTTGGCTTTGCCAACATAGAAAGTAAAATCCGGATATTAAAATATAATGCTATTTTTGATCATTTATTTTCCAAGCTATAAATCACTTTTCCTTTCTTATTTCTAAGATTATATTTCTCTAACAATTTTCAAAATTAACACATATAGTTTTGTGTCATTTGCTTATTTTTACCATTTTTGAGAAGAAGATCACCTAAATTGATTCTACATTTACTTATGAGTTTTTTTAAATGAATAATCTCTGGGATCTATTTTTTCAATTCTACTTTTAATTTATATATATATATATATATACACATATATCTATATATAATCACGTAGAGTTCGACTACTCATGCATCTTTTTGTGTTTGTAGTTTAAATGATTTAAATCTCCTTTTCAGTGGCCATGATCAGCTCCTGTAGTGCTGCTTCCCAAGTATCATTCCTCTTCTACATGTTCCCTATGTATATATCGCTTTTAAGAAATTTGCTATTTCTGAAAAGCAGCCTGAAAATTTTTGACTGAACATTATTTCTGAATGATTATGTTTGCTAAATGATTAATTTACTTTACAAAACCTTATTTAATCTATAGGGTCTGTGGCAATTTAACAGTTTGCATTGGATGGGATTTCTTTAATAGTCTTGAAGTCTGTTTAAGTTTTTGTTTTTCTTTTTTTTTAATAAATGTTTTTAAAAGATTTTATTTATTTATTTGTCAGAGAGAGAGAGAGCAAGAGAGCGATCACAGGCAGACAGTGGCAGGCAGAGGCAGAGGAGGAAGCAGGCTCCCTGCTGAGCAAGGAGCCTAATGTGGGACTCGATCCCAGGACGCTGGGATCATGACCTGAGCCAAAGGCAGCCGCTTAACCAACTGAGCCACCCAGGCGTCCCAAGTTTTTGTTTTTCTATCCTACATGGATTATATCAACATATTCCTTTGCCTTCGAGCTTTTGGATAGAAGTTGCCAGGGAGGAATTTTAGTACACAATTGGAGAGAGGAAGGAATTAATATTCCTTTATTCCTAATATTCCTAATATTCGTTAGATTCTTATTTATTGAGAATGTATCCTTGGGATCACTGTTTCCCTTGATCAAAGGTCATTTTTCTTCTCAAGAAGATTGACATTAAGGGATTCACTCTTTCTAGTTGATATAACTTCTCCATATTTTTGGCACCAAATATTTACTTAAGGTAAAAACAAGAAATTAGTTACCAGAAAGGTGAAAATTATGATTCTCTCTGGAAAGACAAAAGAATATCAATTGGAAAGGGGTCAGGAATGAACATCTGCTGTGCTAGAATTCATGTGTGTCTCTTAACTTGGCTGGGTGATGCTGATAATCTTAGAGAATTAGTGAAGCTCTATGTTTTGTAGTTTATACAGTTGGTTTTTGTTTGTTTTACATTAAAACAGGTTGTACATTGAAATTACTCAAGTAGAAGGTAAAAGTAACTTGTGTATAATCAAAGGAGAGGAATTTTATGACAGCTTAAATATAGTCACAGACTATAAGTTCAGTGAGCCAAGAGTGAAAATATTTTAAGTCTATTTTAAGTCTAGGAAATCTAATTGCTTTTACAAACTGCATTAAAGTACTTATCTTGATTTATTTGTATTATGATCTTGTTTTATTTTAATAAATAGTATACTCAGATATACATACTTGAAGAGCTTACTATAAAAAGCTTGTATTTTAAAAAAATATAGGTGTTCAATGTTCGTAATTATTACAAGTTTTTGTTTGTAGTTTGTAACTATGTTTGTAACTATTACTATATATAGTTTGTAACTATAACTATTATTGTAACACATTACATGTGGTGAATTTTGATAATTGCAAACAGAAAATTATTTTTATGTGTAATTCACACTCTATGTGTATAGCATAAGTCTATATATTTTTCCATACTGAGCATTTAAACTTTAACTCTTAGGACACTAACAGCAGTAATTTGGTAATTCTAATTTGAATGGTATACAAGTAATTGTGTTTTATATATTTTTTTTGCCTGTATAAGTAGTCTGACATAGACTTCCTTTCTGACAAATTTACAGAGATAAATGCATACATGAAGATGTAAATATAGTATAGACAGTAATAATCCCAAATTCATAATTATAATATTTACATAAATATTGTAATTACGAATTTGGGATTATTTATTCAATAATAATAATAATATTTATATAAATATTGTAATTATGAATTTGGGGTTATTACTGTCTATACTATATTTACATCTTGTGTAAAATTACTTATAGAATTACTTATAGAAGAAAATACATATTGTGTAAAATTACTTATAGAAGAAAACTTTAACTCTGTTGGTAACATCATTCACACACATGTTTGCTCTTCATTTAGGCAAAGGACAATCTCGTTAGGCCCAAACAATGGCTCATGTATGATAACAGAATGGAATAAATGTAGAAAATCATCAGAGGCTTTCTGCAGAACATTTCTTACTGTCAATTCTAATTAAGTATATATATATTTTTTCTGTTTTTTTATTCATGAGAAACTTTATAGTCTTGATGTGTCTGTGTTTAATATTCAATACTCTGTATATTTAATGAATATTATAATACACAATGTGCATGTAGAATAAAGTTAGTCATGGTACAAAAATTAGAAACAAAAGACAGATTCATATAGTCAGTTCACACCAGTCAGAAAGGCTAAATTAACAAGTCAGGAAACAACAAATATTGCCAAGGATGTGGAGAACCTTGCCATAGGGGAACCTCTTACACTACTGGTGGGAATGCAAGCTGGACCATCCACTTCAGAAAACAGTATGGAAGTTCCTGAAAAAGTTGAAAGTAGAGCCACCCTATGACCCAGCAGTTGCACTAGGTGTGTCTACCCCAAAGATACACATGTAGTGATTGGAAGGGGTGCCCTCACCCCAGTGTTTATAGAAGAATGTCCACAATAGCCAAACTATGGAAATACCCCAGATGTCCATCAACAGATGAATGGATAAAGAAGATGCGGTATATATAGATATAGGTATATATCTACACACACACACAATGAAATACTACTCAGCCATCACAAATGAAATCTTGTTTTTTGCAATAACGTGGATGAGGCTAGACTGTATTATGCTAAGTGAAATAAGTCAATAAGAGAAAGACAATTATATGATCTCATACGTGACATTTAAGGAAAAAAAAACAGAAGATCATGGGGGAAGGGAGGGAAAAATAAAACAAGATGAAATCAGAAAGGGAGAAAAAACATAAGAGACTCTTAGTCATGGGAAACAAACTTAGGGATGCTGGTGGGGGAGAGGGGAGAGGGATGGGGTAACTGAATGATGGACATTGAGGGCAGGTGATGTAATGAATACTGAGTATTATATAAGACTGATGAATCACTGAACTCTACCTCTGAAACTAATAATACATTATATGTTAATTAATTGAATTTAAATTAAAAAAAAAAGAAAGAAAATAGCAGCCACAATCACAAAATGAAACAGTCTAAATGCAGGTAAGTTATGTAACAGGTTCATATTATATTACTTATAGCATGTATAAAATCATATATTAGATCTACATTATTGGTTATAAATAGAAAGAGCCTCACAGTACCTTATTAAGAGAAAAACCTTCATTATCGTAGAAGGATGGAAAGGGAAAAGAGGAAGAGAGAGAAAAAATACTTTCTATAAATATCATGAGTATAATCTTTAAGCAGGTTTTTTTGTTTTTTATATTTTGGGGTTTTTTGTTGTTGGTGGTTAATTTTAATTTTAGGTAGGCTCCACACCCAAAGTGGGGCTTGAACTCATGATCCTGAGATCAAGAGCCATATATTGTACTGACTTAGCCAGTCAGGCACCCCAATATTTGAGCAGGTTTATGTTTCCTATGTTGTCTTTAATAGATATTGCAAATTTATAAAATTAAAGAGCATAGTTACTTAGATTGTAATGTATGAAATTTGTGCATTCTTTGAGGGGTTGACATTACAAGCATATTGACTATTTTCTTTTTCTATTTCTGTGTATAGTGATAAATACTAGCAATAATACTGGTTAAAAATAAGCTGATGCTCTCTTTTGCACAAAGTTCACAGTTACTAAGATAATATTCTTATTTTTTAAGAGAATAAAGTAGAATGAAAAATAACTGATCATACTTCTCAAACTACAGTTCTTCCAGAAGTCTTCAAATTTCTAAATTATTATTCATAGTATGGAACTGAGAAACATCAGGTTAAACATCACCCATGTGATCTATATTTTATAGAAAAATGGGAATGTTTATGAAATATATACTGATACTAGCTAAAATATATTTAATATTTACTAAGTGCCAGAAAACCTGCATGCATTCAATTACTTAATATTCACAAGTCAGGCCACTGATACCCTTATTATTTCCATTACACATTTAGGAAATATGAAAACTAAGATAGGTTAAATAATTCAAAGATCACGAAGACAAGAGTGGCCAAATCAGAATTTGAACTTGAGTCTCTCTGACTCAGGAACTCATTGTCTAATTATGGCAACGCTATTTATAACAAAGCTACTTTTTATTAAAAATCATAAATCAATTTTAGGGAGTATCACTTCGTCAAATACACTGGAAAAAACTGAATGAGGAATGAAAGACATTTTTATGCATAAAATTAAATAAAGTGCAATAAAATATCAGTTTCTGCTTCTGGCTGTGACAGATTGGTTGGCTTTAGTCCACTCTGTGACAATGATAAGAAGCTCTGATAAAATTCAAAAAATAACTTCAAGGCAGTATAAATGTGTCAAGGCATTATGGACTATACATGACAGTATATGTGAACTTGATCCCTTCCATTAGGCTGACTTAATTCTGCCCAAATCCCAAAACAAACAAACAAACAAAAACTAAAGCAAAAAGGGCACTAATACACTTCTCTAAACACACATTCAGTCCAAAAGGAATCAACAAGCATTGGAATAAAAATGAAAGGTAAAGTATATTGAATTAAAGCTAGTTCTGTATTAAAAGTAATACTTCTGAGAATAAAGTGATAATTATATCTTGAAATATATTATCAATATTCAGTATTCTCTGTAATATTGAAATATATTGGAAAATCACCTCAATGAATTCCAACTAAATATTTGGAAAAATTCTGAATAAATGCTTAAGCAAGCTAACAACTGATGCAGACTTTCGGGATTTGAATATCTAGTAGGAAGACATTTGATTAGTGTTCTACCTAATGCATCAGCCTACATTATTAATTAGATAACATAGTTAAAATATTGATATAATAAGAAAATTTAGATTTATTGGGTGATTCTAATTTGTGTAAACATATTTGCTTAATGGAATTCTTTAGTAGGAAGCATTTTCCCTGCTATGTTAATACATTCATTGGTTCTAGGAAAAAAATCATGATAACAATGATATGTTTCATTTAATATTCATTGTGATACTTCAAATAGTATTATATCACAATGTTTTCTTGTTATATAATAATCTGCCTTTGGGAATGACATGCTAGAAGGTAATACATACATTTCCTCTTACAGCCTCTTCAATGTTTGTGGTATTACTAAAGTTGGTGCATGTTGAATATGTAAAATCTATTTTGAACATTTCTTTAAGAGTTGAGTCATTGGTAAAGCCACGGTGTGTATCTGTGTTTCTAGTATTCCACAAGTTTCTGTTAGTCTCTTCAATACATTATGATAATTAAATTTGTTGGTAAGGCGATTTTGGAAATTCCTAGATATGCAAATTCAACATGTCTGAGAGTTGTAGCAATACCTAATCAATGAAAATGTTGAAAGGGGAATATTAATCATAGGAACTCTAAACCCAGATCCCAAACTACCCAAGTAAAAAGCCCTGAAAACTAGCTCCAGTTCTGGTTAATGCACCCTTGAAGGATTCTCACCCAAATCTCTCAGTTTATAGGTAAGTAAACTAAAGCAAAAGAAAATTAATGAACTGCCCAAGATTAGAAACTTAAATTAAATATGGTATCTAGAAAGAATATGTTTTCTCTTTGGTGATACTCCTCAGATGGGAAATACGTTTTATTGATGAAGTTAATACCTAGAAGTAAAATCAACAACTGATGAAACTGTGTAAGCCTCATAGTAAAGGATGAATTCTCCCTGCATTAAGGACATTATGCTGAGAAAAGCCATCTACAAATAAACTGCAAAGACCAGGAAATTCATGACCTGACTCTCTCAATTCTGGAACAAAGCCCCAAAAGGGCTTGGTAGAAGTTTGTACAGCAGAAATGAGCAATATGAAAAAGAAATGCATCTAGGTTATAAACAGAAAAAGAAAACTGTACTTAGCCTGAGAGCACTTCTTGGGCCTTGTGGTCTGTTTACACTGCTCTGATGAAGAGGTAGCCTGTGTAAAAAGTACCTGTTAAAAGCGAGTCTTTATGGGCTCAATAACTTTCTAAACAATCATTGTACTCCACATCACATTAACAACAGCATTATTATCCTTTTGCATCTAAAATTACAGTGACATAAAATGAATGTTTAGGTTCAGAATGACAAACCAAAGTACTGCAAATGTGTTTGTTGTTCAATAAAGCTACAATTTCCTTTATTATATTAAATTATCCAAGAAAAGAACTGAATAACAAATACATTAGCAAAAAAAAGCATTATTTGAAAAATACATTTTTAGTTATTTTCATCAATATCAATCATGACATATTTATTAAATGTTTAGTTGATAAAATAATGATATATATATATAACTTAATTTCATTCAGTCCATAGCCCATAAAAGGTAATTTACTAAAACTTTATTTGACAGTATTGGCAACATCATTATTGGCCCATTTGAGCAGACATTTACATAGCCAAATGATATGTTCAAGTACCACAATTTGGCCTTTTTCCCTAGTCTCAAAAGTTACACTAAGCCCAGAAAAACAAGACCAAAAACATTGATAAAATGTTGATAAAGAAAATCATGTCCACTAACCTGACCTTTAGACCGTGTTATGTACAAGATATATTTATCTTCAAGTTGATTTTCTTACATAAACAGAAACTCTAATATCATATTACTAACACTTCAGATAACACTTAAGTTCTATCACTGGATTTGAGCAAGACTCTTTGATGAATCCAGCTCTAGGGTAGGAAGAGGGTGATGGACACACGCATCCCCAGGACCTAGATTTTTACTGCCAGTCTAAGGCTCAGCTTGCTTAATCAGAACATAAGACAATGTGCTTCCCATACTAACAAAACTCACACAAAACTAACCAGAAATGCAGCAGGAAGAACCATAACAAATAGGTAATCTGTGGTGAGTAGCTACACAATAGGATGAGTCAGAGACAAGAGGCAGAAATTGAGACAAATACTCTGGCAAACCCATACGCTCTGAAAACAAGATAGTATTATGAGAATTTAAAGCCTTGGGTGTAACGCAGATAAACAAATTTCAAATCCAGTTCAACTCCCGACTCCACTAATACACCCCCCCACAGTACAAGCCTAGCAGAAAGACAGGTATGCTCAAGACTAAGAACACGTATTTGCCTCAGCTTCAATTCTCCACCACTATGTTTGATTTTCAACAAAAAGCACATGCAACAGGAGGCACATTTTGTGTCTCCAAGACGCATAAAAACAAAAGCAAATATTATGTTTGTTGTACCAGATCCTGTTCTAATTGTTTTTAAAATATTACTTCATTTAACATGTAAGATAACTGTCAACTTCAGTTATTATCATCTCTATTTTACAGATGGGAAAACTGAGATACAGAAAGATGAAGCAGCTTGCCCACGGGCACACAGCTGGTAAACTGCAGGTGTGCAATTCCAATCTAGGTCGTCTACATCAAGAATCCATGCTTTTAACTGCTGTGCTGTCTTTCAGTGCCTCCTAAACATGAACACATAAAGTGTTCATCCTTCTGTCATAATACAGTCACGGATATAACATCGTGTGACATCATTTTTCATATGATAATGTAGAAACAACTGGGGAAAGCCTTTAATCCAATTGTACTTTATATTAGCTTAATAAACTGTACCTTAAGAAGGAAAGAAGGTACTACTTTTGGTAGAAAAAGAGGAAATCACTCATGGGCTAAATAAAATATTTAAGAAGTTTTTTTATTAAACTGTCTTATTTACTTGTCTTCACTGACTTGACTAATTTTGTCTCTGGTAAATTACACTAAAATTGTTGTTACTTTTAGCAGCTCTTAAATAAGAGATTCTAATGAATGAAATTTGACAACCAGCAAGAATAAATAAGCACATGTATCTCCATATATTTAAACAATTGAGATGTGTTTCAGAGATATAAATTTAACTCTACATTTTGCGTGTATATCACATAATGACTTTACTCTTAATCTCAAAGCATATACACAGGTAACACACAGTATGTGTTGTGGGGTCAAGAGATATTCTGGAACTATTAAGAAAATTCAATTATTTTAAGTAAGACATTTTAGCAACTATACCACACTCTAGCTTTGAAATGGGCATTAAACAACATTCTAATGGATCTAGCTTTTATATTTGCAAATTATTGTGATTTTATTTGAAAGTCAAGATATTCAAGGAAGCTAGTCTATTTATTTGTGATCACACTGAAAAAAATTTAAATTCAATTACATATGCATGAAACTTCATTCTTAAAAACAACTTCCTATAGTAAAACTATTTCAAACAATAAACTGAAGATTTTCAAATAAATACAAATTTTTATGAAAATGTAAAATTTTATAAATATAAGATAAGATTAATTTATTCTTTAAATTTTGGCTTGGAGTTCAGTTCTATTACAAGTATTATTTTTGTACTAGTCAAGAACATTTTGGATTTAAGAAATAGAAACAAATCCAAGCTACCCTAAAAGAAAAATCCAAATAAAACGAGTGCGCACACACACACACACACACACACACACACAGTGCGGCAAAGTAAAGGGGAAAGATGTGTAAAGATACCCTTGCATCTCATGGAAAGTAAACCTGAATGGGTGGGAAATACAATGGGGCCACCTAAGATACTTTGGGTGGAAAGCCATTGGGACCTGACATCTAATTTCTCAGACATTCACTGTGAAATGTCTCATCTCATCTACATTATTCTCTTAGAAAACTGGATTTCTTTTCTCTGTAATCTCATCAGGAAATGTCTATTCCAATAAAATTCAGGATTGCATTTTTCCCTCAAGTTTAATACTATCAGAGAATGACTAGGTTCTCAATCAGCAAAAAAATTCCCAGGAGAGAATATCTTCCTGGTCAACTTTGTTCATTTATCCACTTCAATTTCACCTCTTAACAGAGAGTACCTCATTCACACTGGTAAAAACATGAGGACAGAGCCCCTGCCTTACCAAGTATGGAGGCAAAAAACACACATAAATTCTTTCTTACCATATTTAAAATAGCTTTTTCACTTTTTGCAGTGTGATATGAAAGGGAAAACTAAGTAAATCAAGAATGAATTTAAATCAATGTTGGAAGAACAATTATTTAATAGAGTAATTTAAAAATTTTGGTGAAGGTCTTTGGAGAACTTGGGAAAAAATGAAATTTAAATCACTTACCATAAACAAGGAAAATGTGTAGCAGTTACTAATTACTGTCTAACTTCATTGTCCTAAAGGGTGATCAATAATTTTTTTAAAAGAATTTATTTATTTATTTGACAGACAGAGATCACAAGTAGGCAGAGAGGCAGGCAGAGAGAGAGGAGGAAGCAGGCTCCCTGCTGAGCAGAGAGCCCTATGTGGGGCTCCATCCCAGGACCCTGGGATCATGACCTGAGCTGAAGGCAGAGGCCTTAACCCACTGAGCCACCCAGGCGCCCTGATCAATAATATTTCGTAATGAACAGAAATTTGATTGGATTTTATTGCCCAGGAATTTATGAGCCCCCTTATTGTCATTCAAATAGGAAATAATTGAAGTTAATGTGAAGTTAAAGGTATTATAAAATGATGACCACTAATTGTTTCATACCTTCTTGCTACACCTTTGGAAAAAAATCAAATAAAATATCTACTATGTGTCAATAAATAAAATTTAAGAAAGTTTGGGGCACCTGGGTGGCTCAGTGGGCTAAAGCCTCTGCTTTCGGCTCAGGTCATGATCCCAGAGTCCTGGGATCGAGCCCCATGTCGGGCTCTCTGTTCAGTGGGGAGCCTGCTTCCCCCTCTCTCTCTGCCTGCCTCTCTGCCTACTTGTGATCTCTGTCTGTCAAGTAAATAAATAAAATCTTAAAAAAAAAATTTAAGAAAGTTTTCTGTTTCATGTTTTGTTTATTTTATTACTCTTTGTTAAATTTTATAAATTTCATCATGAAATTGAAAGTAATTTCAAATTTGGAAAATTGAACCACAAAAATTCATTGATATAAAACTTTTTTTTTTCTCAGTGAACAGAAATTCTGAATTTACTTGGCCTTGTCCCACCTTACAGGGTTTTAATTAATATTTTAATTGACTACTTCCAAAATTTGCATTTAAAGCTGTTTCTTTTCTATGGCTAAGTAGCTATAAATTGCTCCTCTGGTAAGCAAAGAAATATTTCAAATGTGTATGCTCCCAGACTTCATTTGTAAAATGTAAAATGTGTACTTCAAAAGAAAAAATAAATAACTGATAATGTGATTGAAATCATGCTGAAAGAGAACTATCTTGCAGATCGGCAATTTCAACTCAAATTTTCTTCAAAATGGTCTTTTAAGTGTAATGCAATCTAATAACACATACACAATCTCCTTATTTTAGACATATACACTACATCCCCAAAAATAATAATCCCCTTTGTTATACTTGAGATATATTTTGTTTTAATTTGTTTTATTGCAAATTGCATATAAGAAAATATAACCTTCAATAACATGCTGATAAATCTTTGATTAGAGGATTTGCCAGTTTGAGTCAAGTAATTTATCAAATATATCCTATTAATTTCTTCTTTTTATAACTTTAATTCTATAAAAATCCAGTCTGAATATAAGAATACATTTTTGGGGGCAGCTGGGTGGCTCAGTGGGGTAAAGCCTCGTCCTTCCGCTCAGGTCATGATCTCAGGGTCCTGGGATCGAGTCCCGCATTGGGCTCTCTGCTCAGCGGGGAGCCTGCTTCCTCCTCTCTCTCTGCCTGCCAATGTGTCTACCTGTGATCTCTGTCTGTCAAATAAATAAAAATCTTTTTTAAAAAAAGAATATATTTTTAAATATTTTACTTATTTATTTGACAGACAGATAGAGAGAGTCCACAAGTAGACACAGTGGCAGGCAGAGGGAGAAGGAGAGGCAGACTCTCCCCGGAGCAGGCAGCACAATGTGGGACTCGATCCCAGGACCTTGGAATCTCGACCTGATCTGAAGGCAGCTGCTTAACCTACTGAGCCACCCAGGAGCCCCTGAATGTAAGATTCTTGATCTTTATCAGGACAAACCTATTATCTGTTTTTGTTGTTGTTTGAACAAATAACACATTATACCGATATAAAAATAGTCACACCTGCTATGACATTTTTCCTTGGGGATCTAAACCTTTCAGTTATACCCACTTCGATATATGTTAGTTCTACAGTAAACTGTTGTCAGATCATCTAATCTCTTTCATCCTCTTAATGTTATAGACTGTGTTCATTTATATATGGCACAATTATAGTGATTCTCTATTTAGCTACATTTAGAGTCATTGTGGAGCATTGAGAAATGTTTCTGACGGGCTCACAGCCCCAGAATTTCTCTTTAATTGATCTAGCATGTTCCCTGATATTACAGTTTATGAATACTCCTGAGGTGATTCTAATATGCAGCCAGGCATGACAATCACTTCAGTATGGGGTTCACCACTGAGGAAAATGTTTACATTTACAATATGAACTCTTAGAATATAAGTTTTCAACATATCACTCTAATTTCCTAATTGTTCTTTCATATGTGAAGCAAAGAAAAATATTTCTCATTGTTTTTTGTTACAGCTTTATTAAATATCACTCACATACCATAAAATTTATTATTTTTGAAGTATGTATACTATTTAGTAATTTTTAGTATATTCACAGAGTTGGGCAACCATTACTCCTATCTAAGTTCAGAATAGTTTCACCACCTAGAAAAGAAACCCTATGCCCGTCAGCAGTCACCCATCATTCATTCCTCCCACCACCTCTAGTAAACACTGATCTGTTTTATGTTTTGGTGGATTTATCTGTAGTGGACATTTTACATAAATTAAGTCATATAATATGTAGTTTTTTTGTTATTTGGTTGTTTCATTTAGGATAATCTTTTTAAGGTTAATCCTTATTTTAGAATATGTCACTTGTTTTTAATGTTTTTATAATATTTCATTGTATAGATATACCACATTTTATTTATCCATTTGTTGGTTGATGGACATTTTGGTTATTTCCGGTTTTGCTATTACAAATCATGCTACTGTTGACATGAGTGTACAGGTTTTTGTGTGGACATGTTTGAATTTGTCTTGCATATGTACCTAGGAATATATTTGCTGAGTTATGCAGTAATTCTATATCCAACTTTTTGAGCAAGTTCCAAACTGTTTCCTCCAGCAGCTGAAAAATTTTGTATTTACATCAGCAAACTACAAGGGATCCATTATCTTCACATTCTCTCCAAAACTTGGGATTATCTTTTTTTATTTTATCCACTCTAGTACTATATCATTAAAGTTTCACCTTGCTTTTCCTTAATGACTAACAATATTGAGCATCTTTTCAGGTGCTTTTAGGTATTTCTATGTCTTCTTTGGGGAAATGTCTTCTTTGGAGAAATTCAAATCTTTTGCCTCTTTAGAAATTGGGTTATTTATCTTTTCATTTTTGAGTTGTGTTTTTTATATAATCTTGATAAAATCCTTATTAGATATGGGATTTGGAAATATTTCCTCTCATTCCTATAATTCCTCATTTCTCTCATTCAAATTCCTGATCTTTTCTTTCTTCATGATGTCCTTCCAGTCACAAGCATTTTTAATTTTTAGGCGGCCCAGGATATCTACATATATTTTGCCACTTGTGATTTTTGTGTTATATCGAAGCCCAATCAAAAGTAATGAAAATTTAATCCTATGTTCTTTGTTTTCTCGTTTTTCTCCCCCCAAAGATTAAGGTATACAGCATAGTGATTTGATTTTGTGTATATATTTTGAAGTGATTACCACAGTAAGATTAGTAAATACAAACATCATGTCCAGAGTTACAATTTTTTGTGGTGAAAACTTCTAAAATCTACTCTCTTAGCAACTTTCAAATATGCAATGCAGTATACTTAATTATAGTCCTCATGTTGTACATTACCTCACCTGGATTTACTCATCTGATAGCTGGAAGTTTGCATCTGTTGATCATCTTCACCACTGCATCCCCCTGGCAACCACAAATCTGTTCTATATATGATTTAGTTATTTTCTATTCCATACAAAAGTGAGTTCATAGAGTATTTGTCTTTCTTTTCTAACTTATTTGTCTTAACATAATGCCTTCAAGATTCATCCATGTTGGCACAAATGACAACAAATGACACACGATGTCTGTCTACAATGGAATATTATTTGGCCATGAAAAAAGAAGTCTGAGATAGATATATATATATATATATAGATCTATATATATATATATCCCATTTATCCATCAATTGACTTTTAGGTGGTTTCCATATCTTGACTATTATAAATAATTAAGTAATGCTGCAGTGAACATACAGATTCAGATATCTCTTTGAGATAGTGATTTCACTTACCTTGGATACATACACCCAGAAGTTGAATTGCTGGATCATATGGTAGTTTTATTTTTAATTTTTTGAGAACTCTCATGTTGTTTTCCATAGTGGCCAAACCAGTTTGCATTACCACCATCTGTAAAAGATGCCATTATTATCTTGATAGGGAATGCATTAAACCCATAGATTGAGTAGCATGGACATTTTAACAATATTAATTATTTCCATCCGAGAATAAGTTTATTGTCCCTTTTATTTGAATCTTCAATTTATTTTATCAGTATATTATGCTTTTTAGTTTATAAATTTTTCACCTTCTTGGTTAAATTTATCCCCAGGTATTTCATTATTTTCTATAATAATGTAAATGAGATTGTTTTCTTAATTTCTTTCAGATATTTTACTATTGGTTTATATATATGCACAATATTTTTGTATACACTTTTGTATCCTGAAAATTTACTGTATTTAATCATTGTTTCAGTTTTTGATGGGATTTTTAAAACTTTTGGTATATAAAATCATGTAATTTGCAAAGAGATGATTTTGCTTTTTCCTTTCTATTTCAGATGCCTTTTATTTCTTTTTCTTCCTGAACACATTTCTTTTTTTTTAAGATTTTATTTATTTACTTGACAGACAGAGATCACAAGTAGGCAGAGAGGCAGGCAGAGAAAAAGAGGAGGAAGCAGGCTCCCTGCTGAGCAGAGAGCCCAATGCAGGGCTCGATCCCGAGACCCTGGGATCATGACCTGAGCCGAAGGCAAAAGCTTCAACCCACTGAGCCACCCAGGCGCCCCATGAACACATTTCTTAAGACTTACAGCACAATACTGAATAGGGGAGGTGAGACTGTGTACCCTTACTTTGTTCTTGATCTTAGTGAAAAAACTTTCAGTCTCTCACCACTGAGTATGATGGTTGCTATGGGTTTTTCAACTTTATTATGTGAATGTATGTTCCATCTCTACCCAACTGATTGAGAGTTTTTATCATGAATGGATGATGAATTTTGCCAAATGTTCATTCTTCATCTATTGAAGTGATCATGTGCTTTTATACTTTATTCTATAATATTGTTGTGATCTATCACATTCACTGATTGAATATGTTGGATCATTCTTGCATCCCAGAGATAAATCCCACTTAATTATGATGTTTAATCATTTTAATATGCTGTTGAATTCAGTTTACTAGAAATTTGTTGAGAATTTTTATATCAGTACTCACCAGGATACTGATCTGTAGTTTTCTTATAGTATCCTTATCTGGAAGTATCAGCGCAATGCTGGCCTTGTAAAATGAATTTGGGAATGTTCTTCCCTCTTCAATTTGGTATTCTTTAAATGTTTGGTAGTATTCACCATTTAAACTTTCTGGTCCTGAACTTTTATTTTGGGGAGGTTTTTTTATTCAATCTCCTTAGTTGTTATTGATCTGTTCAAATTTTCTATCTTTCCATGATTCAGTCTTTCTATAAGATTTTATTTATTTATTTATTTATTTATTTAAGAGAGAGCAAGAGTGAGAAATAACACAAGCAGGGTGAAGGGCAGAGGGAGACACAGACTCCCTGCTGAACAGGGAGCCCGATGCAGGACTAGATCCCTGGAACTGGGATCATGAGCTGAGCTGAAGGCAGACACTCAAGTGACTGAACTACCAACGCACCCCACGATTCGGTCTTGATAGATTGTATGTTTCTAGGAATTTATCAATATCTTCTAAATTATCCAATTTGTTGGTATATAATTGTTCACAGTAGTTGTTATCATATAATCCTGATTTTTTATTTACTTCTGTTTCTGGCAGCTCAATATTATTGTCCATTTTTTCTTCTCATCTTCCTACATTTATGTCTTGCAATGAAGTTCTGATCTTCCTTTATTCTTACTACTTTATGTCCACCTAGCTCATTTAAAATGTTTGCTTTATCTCATTTCATTTTACTCTTGTGACTACCTTTGGTTTTCATTGATTATTCCTCAGAACATTCCAGTGTCATATTTCCTTGAACACCAAATAAAAATCTGATGATCAACTTTCAGGGCACCTGGGTGGCTCAGTTAAAGCCTCTGCCTTCGGCTCAGGTCATGATCTCAGGGCCCTGGGACCGAGCTCCTCATCAGGCTCTCTGCTCAGCGAGGAGCCTGCTTTCCCGTCTCTCTCTGCCTGCTGCTCTGCCCACTTGTGATCTCTCTCTGTGTCAAATAAATAAATAAAAATCTAAAAAAAAAAAATCTGATGATCAACTCTAAATATGCCAGTATAGTTATTGTTTTACTTTTCTGTTTAGTTTTTATGTTTTAATTCATGTAGAAACAGAATTTTGTTTAATCTTAAAGTATCTTCCTTTGAATTTACTGATCGCATTGGAGTTTGGTACATATCACTGCCATTTGTTTAGAGCCCTTCTTCTTTAAATTGGATCTTAATTACCCTCTCCTTGAGTATAGATGAGACTCAGTGAATCCTTTCCAAGAGAATATCAGAAGGGAAAAATAGAAAATTTGAAGTGAAGAAACCTAGCAGACACTGAATCAAATGATCAGGTTAACATTAGGGGTAGTGTCATGTCGATTTCATATGCACATTGCCTCTGTAGAAAATTTCTCTCAACTGTAACTTCAATATATTCATTTAAAAATATCAAACAAACCAAAAATTGAAGGACACTTTATGAAATACTTGAGGAAAATACTTGTCCAAAATACCTGACCCTCCAAAGTATCAAGGTATAAAAATAAAGACTGAGAAACTATCAGATTGGGAAAAACTGGAGAAACATGATTACTAACTACAATGTGTTATCTTGATTTGAATCCAGAAACAGAAAAAAATAATACCATAGTTACAATTGGATAGTCTCATAATTATAAAGAATTAATTTTTTACTAAGTATGAATGTAAAAACGTTGAATTTAAAATATACATATAATAGGATTTGTGGTAGAATTTAAAATATACATATAACAGGATTTGTGGTAGAATAGGAATGTGGTAGAATTTGTAGTCATAAAAATTTTATGGAATAACAAATTCTAAGACTTTGTTGAAAAAAGGATAGATATATATATATGTATATATATGTATATCTATAAGCATATCTTAATCTACTCATATATAATATATCTTTTACAATAATATATACAATTCTTAATTATACATTTAATAATTATATATATTACATATATATACAATAATTCATAGAATAATTAAGACAGTAAAGTGTAGGAACAGAAAGGATTTGTTGTATGGGATTTGATCCCTGCTGACTAATACAACTTTAGCTTGTGCTACTGTCCTCTTGATTTACTACTTTCCTGGCCCATTGAGCTTAGAACTGGCCAATGTCTTTCCTGTCTACCCTATTTCTTATTCCTGAAATAATTTCTACTTCACCTTGTTAAATTCTCTTCTGGCTTAAAGAAAATACCAATTTTGGGGGTCTTTTTCTAATATTTGGCTGGATAAGAACTTATATTTTGTAAACCTAATACTTTTGTAATACTTGCAAAAAATTGTAATTTTGTCCTTCTCCATATAAGTATTTCCTAATGATATAATTCTCAAGTTACTTTGTGAGGGCTGTCACAATAAAATACCACAGACTGGATGACTTAAATGGAAGTTCATTTTCTTGTAGTACTGGAGGCTAGAAGCCCAAGATCAAGGTATTGTCATGTTTGATCTCTCCTTGGATTTTTGGGCAGCTGCCTTCTTGCTATGTGCTTACATTGTCTTTCCAGTACACACATCCCTGGTATGTCTTTCTCTTCTTATATTTGATTAAGGCTCACCCTAATGGACTCATTTTAAATTAGTCACTTCTTATAAATATTTTACCTCTCAACATGGTAATATTCTGGAATACTGAAGGCTGAAACTACAACATATAAATTTTGGAGGGATATAATTTAGCTCATAACATTCCCTATTTTATTGGGCTTTATGAGATGTGGTACATGCCTGTCTTGTCCATGTCTTTATGTAGTTTTTGAGTGAATGAATGAATGAATGAATGGAAAATGTACAAGTGACCATTGCCAGATAGGTGGTAGTAACTTATGGCTTTACTTTTACTTATAATATAGTCTAAATCAAGCTGACTGCCTCAGTCTATAAGCAATTGAACAACTTAATCAGGTAGAAATATATTCACAATCTAAGACACTGATAGTTATTTTGAAGCTAACTATAATATTAACGTCACTAAGGTGACAATTTTCTCTGTCATTTCCAATTTTCTCTACTTAGAGATTTTAAAAAGGAATGTTATCAAATAGAAAAATTCAATGTTATTATATTATGCCAACCCATATGTTTTTGAACTAGGTTTCTGAAGCTGGTTTCTTAAGAGATTTCAGTTTATGCTCTTCTTGAGCTGTCTCTGTTAACAGGCAATCATCTTCCTGATTGAAATTTTCACAAAAGCTCTTATGTAAAAATTGGCTCTTTAAAGGTTTTTATATTTGTGTCTTATTTTAAGATACAGAAAAGGAATTATATTTTAATAGAATATAGTCATGCTTTAAAAATATCTAAAAGTATCAGTTAAGTAATATATAAATTACATGAAATGTTCATCTGTAAATGTATTTTTGGTAAACCTTTTGTTAAAGTATAACATTCATACAGAAAAGTGTTCAAGTGTTAAGCACACAACTCAATGCATTTTAATTAAGTAAATCACCAATGTAACTGGCACCCAAATAAAAATAGAACCAGCTCTCCCTAATGCCTTCCTCAAGTTGATAACCTCAAGGTAACACCTACATAACTTCTATACATATAGTGGTTTTGTTTTTGTTTTTGTTTTGTTTCTTTTTGACACAAAGAGTGAGAGACGGCGAGAGAGAGAATATAGGCAGGGGGAGTGGGAGAAGGACAAGCAGGCTTCCCGCCAAGCAGGGAGCCAAGTGCTCTATCCCAGTAGCCACCTGATCCGAAGGCAGACCATTAAGGACTGAGCCATGCAGACACTCCTCCATAGGGTTTTCTTTAGAGCTTTCAAATGTAATACAAATTAAATTAAACATTATGTACTCTTTTAGGTCCAGTTTCATGCAAACATTAACTTGGGAATATGCTTATGAATCAACCCATATTATTGCTCATAGAAATAGTTTATATAGCATTCTATTCAGAAAACATATTTTATTTATTTAGCAAATAAATAAACAAATAAAGGAAGGAAGAGAGTTTTAATCAAGCCCGAATGAGGACAACTCGGAAAATATATTTTAATTCATCTATCTTATTTTTTTAAAGATTTTATTTATTTGACAGAGAGAGATCACAAGTAGTCAGAGAGGCAGGAAGAGAGAGGGGGGAAAGCAGACTCCCCATTGAGCAGAGAGCCTGATATGAGGCTCGATCCCAGGACCTTGAGATCATGACCTGAGCCGAAGGCAGAGGCTTTAACCCACTGAGCCACCCAGGCACCCCCATCTATCTTATTTTTGATGAATATTTGTGTTGTTTCCATTTCTAATTTTTCCTTACTAAACACAAGGTCTTCTGTTATAATTCTTGTATATTTGTTTGGCATAAATATATATCTATGTTAAACTTACAGTAATTAGTAGAATTTCCGGGTCATAAAATTTACGTATATTCATTGTTGTAAATTCTGACAATCATTTCCAAAATTTGGCAATGCAATTTCCATTTGGTTCTCTCTCTTTTGAGATAGTCACCCTTGAATCCCAGCCACCGTACTTTGAGGTCGTTAAGAAGCTACAACTTTAGCTGAGGTCTCACCTGGCGGCATGCATCTATTAACAAGATGAGTGAGAAAACCTTCAGATGACTCCAACTCCCAACCTTCATGTTAGCCCAATTCATTTCAACTGGAAAAAAGAAGAATGATCCCCACTGAACATGCTCAAATTTTAGATTAGCAAGCAAAAATATATGTTGCCATTGGTTTAATCCACTAGGTTTTAGAAGGATTTTTTATGCAATAATTGATCTTAGGAAAGGGGGAATCTTTTAGATGATATGAAGATAATGATATGATGATATTGAAAGACTTATGATATCTTTATCATCTGGGGCATGTCTAGATAGTCATATATTTGGTAACTATGTAACTATGACATATTCATATATATATATATATATATATATATATATATATATATAAATTTTAAGCTTTATCCTGTATGACATTTGATGTCACACAATTTCTCAGAGTACCTTTATCAATCATCATTTTTACCAATAGATTGAAGGGGACTATATAATTTGTACTTTTTACTTGCCCTAAAGAAACAGAGTGAACATTTATATATCTTATATTTTTAAATGTTTTAAAATCAGACATTGATTATACTAAGTATTCATATATGAAAACTAGCAACTGTCTTAGTGAAATGCTTTTTGTATATGCAAGAAACTGCCATACTGGTTTTCCAAAGTGGTTTTAATCTTAGCATCCCTACCGGAAACATCACTCTTGCTCCACTTCTTTGTCACCACTTGGTACTGTCAATCCTTTTAATATCAGCCATTATAGTGGGTGTAGGGTGGTATGTCTTTGTGGTGTTAGTTAACATTTGCCTGATTATGAATGTTCAGCAAAGTTCATGTCTTTGTTTGCTATTTGTGCATCTTATTTCATGAAGTATTTATTCAAATATTTTGCACCTTTTTAGTGGGTTGGTTATCTTTTTATTATTGAAGTCTAAAAGTTTTAGGTATTTTGGATGTTAATAGTTTGTCAGATACATGTATTATGAATATTTTCACCCTCTCTATAGCTTTTTCTTTTCTTTTTTTTTTCAGAGCAGAACAGTTTAGTATCAGTGAACTCCAATTTTTATTTTTTCTTTTATCATTTGGAACTTTGTTTTGTAATATTTTATTATTTTGCTCATACCACAGTGATGAAGAAATGTTCCTATGTTTTCCTCTAGAAAGTTAATAGTTTCAGTTTCTAACCCTTCATTTTGTTTTATTTTGAGTTTTTGTTGGAATATCAGATTTTTAGCACTACTTATTAAAAACACTAACTTTTCAATTGTCTAAGCCCTTTCTAAAGTATCAGTTCACATTATGGGTCTATATCAGATTCTGTTCTGTATGATTAATCTATGTTTACATCCTTAATACAACCAAACTGCATTGATTACTATAGGATGATAATAAAACATTCAGAAAGTTTTTCACTATTCAATGTCCTTTGCATACCTATATCAATTTTGCTATTGATTTATTTTCTACATCAAACCTGGTGAGACTTTGACCAAGATAGCATTAAATCTATACTTCCAGTTATTGTTATCTTAACAATATCAATTTTTTTGTTATATTTATTTATGTCTTCATCAATTTCTCTCAATGATGTTTACTAGTTTTCAGGTTTGGATCTTGCATGTATTTTGTTAAAATTTTCTGTATTTGATTTTTGATAGTATTATAACTGATACCTTTAAATATCTTTTTCTGATTGTTGTTAATATATAGAAATATAATTGATATTTTATATTTGATTTGTGTCCTGTGGCTTTTCTCACTCATTAACTCACTTCTAAAACTCTATGATTAAGTCTAGCAGTTTTTGTTGTTGATGTTATGTTTTTTTAGGAGTTTCTTCATACCCATTTCTGTCTCTTGTCATGTTTGGAAACTTTTTATACTCAAAACTGTAACTATTATGTTTTTAAATATTTAAAACATTTTGCTATGTTTTCCATTATAAAAGGATATTTGGGGCTTTTAAGGCAATTAAATTATTTGCAAATCATTTTGATTCCTTTGAGATTCTTTTTAAAATGTTGCTAACACAGGGCACCTGGGTGGCTCAGTGGGTTAAAGCCTCTGCCTTCAGCTCAGGTCATGATCCCAGGGTCCTGGGATCAAGCCCCACATCTGGTTCTCTGCTAAGCAGGGAGCCTGCTTCCCCCTCTCTTTCTGGCTGCCTCTCTGCCTACTTGTGATTTCTGTCCGTCAAATAAATAAATAAATAAAGTATTAAAAAAAAATAAAATGTTGCTAACAGATGACTAAAATAGATGTTATTCCAGGGATAGATATCTCAGCCCTTAAAAATAAGGTGTGCCTCCTTGAAGCCATTACTGAATATCCCAGCTTATGCCAAGACTCTCCAAACTGGCCAGTCAGAGCTTGAAACTCTCTCAAACCTGTGTGAGCTCTGGGAATGATTCAGTTTAAAGCTTCCTATTTTGTGTGTGTGTCCATGTTGTGGGGTGGAAGGGTGGAATTGCACTTATAGCACATGCAGTACAATATATAGCAAAGATTATCCGCACATCTCTGAGGCTCTTTTTCTGCGTATCTTCTTTCTAGAACTCTGCTCTACAATTCCAGCTGCCTCAGCCTCCCCAAATGCCAGTTATCTCTTAACTTAGTGAGAATGCCAGGCTCTTTTTGAGTACTCGCTCCTTGTCCTTGAATTTCTGAAACTGCCTTCAGGCATAAAGCCAAAGCTATTGGAGAGCATACTTCTTTTGTTTCCATCTCTCAGGAATCACAATCTGGTGCTTTCTCTATCCAAAGTCTGCTAACAGTTGTTTCATATAGCTTTCTAATTGTGTATGGTGAGAGTTCAAGTTGTAAACATTCTATTCCAGCATGGCAGCATGGCCAGGAAGTGAAGTTCCCATATGTAGTTCGTAGTAAAAAAAAAAAAAAAAAAAAAAATATATATATATATATATATATGCAAGTTGTCTAATTTAATTGAATTACATCAAACTAATAAATACAAATTAATATTCCAATATCAGAAAAACATCACTTTAACTGAATATGTTTCTAAATTTTAAAATATTTGGTTGACCATGCTGTGTATCTATAGGTCGATAAAGACAGAGAGAAGTGGGGAGATAGATATAGATATGCTTGCAATGGAAGGAGAATTTGGTATCTTCTTATTTTAACCAATTATTGCCCACAAAAAAAAGTTTAACACCATGATGATGACAATGAATATATTTTGAACAACTATGGTGATTATAAAAATACAAAATGAAGGACTAATATTTATTCATATTGAATTTTGGAAAGAGGTTAAAAACTCTTCTTGCATTGAAATGATACTGAAATAACCATGAAAAAGAAGTTTTCTTTTTTTGCAAAAAATAGGCTCTCCATTTGCTAGAATTTGTTCAACAAATTTATTTGCTAATTTTTCCCCCATTATCTTCCTGTGGCTATTCTTATTGGTACATTTATAATCAATTAGTGTTTAACTCTCTTATTTTAAACCAAGAACATATATTGATTGTTCTGTAAGTAGAAGTAAGGATGTACATGGTAGGAAAAAAATGGGGGGCAAATGAGCTATATTCTAATTACATATAATGATATAATATATCTATTTGTCTAGATCAATAACTGTGAATTAGGCCAATATAAAAAAAACTACCTTTATTTAAAGTAAAATTGAAAAATTTTCCTCTTTGTGTGTACAATCATCAGCTGTAGAATAGTCCCCAGACTAATTCTCTCCTTTCTACAGACTTCACAATTTTTTATCCAAGAGAACAATTTTCAGTAATCTCTTTTGTTAAATGCCAGGGAATATTATTTATTGTATTTACAATAGCAGTTAAGCCAGCACATGCAGGAACAACAGCAACAACAAAGATGTACATTTCAATAGTCAGATATGGTGACAAAGTATAATTCTGGAGTTTTGATCTGACACTGAGCATTTAAATATGCATTATGGTTTAGTTGCTGTATTGATAGGACTATAGGGAAATTAAGATATAAAAGTGAGGCAGTATGAGAAATGAAATTGAAAATATGCATAGGAAAAACATGAATTGTTATAATAAGATAGGAGCCTATTTATGATATATTCATGCCACATCTTAATTCATTATATATCATTCTATTTTGAGCTAACCAAAAGTATTTGAAATATTTTGGGGAAGTTGTATGTTATATATGAAAATGTGTGTGTGTGTGCACAAGCATTAATAAGTATGCAAAAGAGATAAAGATAGTGTATGCAACAGTAAGCAAATGGCATTACTCATTCTGAAGATTCTTTTTTTAAAGTTTTATTTTTAAGTAATCTCTATACCCAACATGGGGTTCAAACTTATAACCCCAAGATCAAAATTTGCATGCTCTACTGACTAAGCCAGCCAGGTACTCATGAAGATTATTTTATGAAAGTATTTTAGATATTTTCCCCCAAAACATTGGATTTTTTCACAATTATAATGTCCAACTCTATCCCTATTTTTATTGCACAAGAAGGACAATAGAGATATATATAAAATATGCTAATGTAAGTCATTAGTGACTGAATTATGTCCTCCCCAATTCCATATGTTGAAGTCCTAACCTCCAATGTGATATATATTTTGGAGATAGAGCCTTTAGAAAGATAATTAAGCTTAAATGAGATAATAAGGATGAGGACCTAATTCCATGGGGCTATTGTCCTTATAAGAAGAGGAAGAGATACCAGAGCCTTCTCTACCTCTCTCTCTCTCTCTGTCTTTTCTCTATTTTCTCTCTCTCACCACACATGAACATAGGAAACAACATATGATGATGTATAGAGAAGACAATGGTGTACAATCCAGGAAGAGATCTCACCAGAAAACAAATATGCTGACATCTTGATTTTGGTCTTCTAAACTCCAGAACTTTGAGAAAATAAATTTCTTTCACTTAAGTTACCCAGTCTGTGATATTATTTTATGGCAGCCTGAGCAGACTAACACACAAGTCGATGCTGTCCTTACATTCAGAGCATTGGTAAATAAATCATCAATATTAAATTTATTGTCAAATGATTCTAATCCATGCAAAAAGAAGTCTAGGATAGTTTCAAATATAAACTACAATAGTTCATTTATCATTTAATTATAATACTTAAGCACTTCCTTTTCTCTTTCTTTCTTTCATTTCTATCCCTTGTGTCTTTAAGATTATTATCTTTTTATAGAAAATTACATCTGAAACCAGATTTTGCCACTGATAACGATCAATTATTTGAGGTAAGAATTTGCCACAGTAACCATTAGATGATCATCAAATTTCTGTAACTCAGCATCTTTTCTTCCAGAAACAAGATGGGCCACATTTCATGAGATACCAAGCCACCTATTTTTATAGTTCTTATATGTGTCTGTATTACTTTAAAAGCATCATTTTAAATATGAATAAGTTCTATTACTATGTATGGCAGGGAACTGATAGATAACTATGTTCAATGATAGCTGGATTAAAAACTAGAAGTATTAAAACAAATGAAGAGACTTGTTTTTAAACATATTAAGTAATGAATTTTACTCCCTGAGCTTTGTGAATGTTGGTAGTAAGTTAACAACATTTTGAAATAACCTTATTGGCCACTGAAGATTCATCTTAAGATAGTAAGTTTCTCAAAATTATCATATTGTGCTAAAGTATGTCATTTAAAGAAGAAGAAGAAGAAGAAGAAGAAGAAGAAGAAGAAGAAGAAGAAGAAGAAGAAGAGGAAGAAGGAGAATGGGAAGGAGAAGAAGAGGAGGAGGAAGAGGAAGAGGAGGAGGAATTAAACATGAAACTGTTTCTGTAAAACATTTATTCCAAAGAAATTCTTAAAGCTGCATTAGGATTAATTCAGAGTAAAACTTGCCAGTCCTGTTGACCACTCACAGGCATTCAAGGTCCCGTGGCACTCTTTGAAATAGCAGAGGTATTAACCCTGCAGTTCTGGCCTTACTCCAAATCTATTAATTAAATCCCTCCACCTTATATTCCCCACATATTTCCAATTAGGAAAATTATTCTTCATTTCTCTTTGATATTGCTATTGGGAAATGTTCTGGCACAAATCTCCTGTATCTGTTCTCCCTTGGAACTTAACTTCAACACAGCTTGAAATTTGGGATGAATGACATCTTTATATTTAAGGTATTCTGCCATCTAATAAACTGTGGCAACATGCACCATTGGACATTTCATAGGACATGCTGCTTAGATAAAACATGGCATCTTGCTTATATATTTTTTAAATTTCTTAATCATAAAACATCATAAGAGAATAAAAGTAAATGGCAACTTCCAGGATATTTTAATGTACAGGGAGGAATTTCCTGACAAGAAAGCAGAAGTTATGCTAATCAAAACAGAGCTAGGAATTGCCAAGCTTTTTCTTTTTTTCACTTTTAAACCTCTACAGCTGGCTATGTGGGGGGAAAGAACAGATGGGATGAATTATATATTTAAACAGCCTTTGACATCACGTCAAACACCTTGGCTTTTGCTCTGTAAATGGAACTTAACTATTTTTCTACTTATTGCAGTCATATCATTCATTGAATTTTACTAAAATGTTATAGACTGGACAAGCAATAAAATATATATTAAAGATTTTAAGTTGTGCATTACAATGACAAAGTGATACTTAAACATAAAGAAAATACTAAACATTCTATTTTAAATTAATAAAAATAATTCATTTTTTCATTCTCTGAAAAATGTGTTATCTTATTGCACTAGTTGAAAATTATCCCTTTTCATGTCCTAACACTAGGACTATTTCTAAGTCAGTGCTTATTTCAGCAAGAATCCTGTTGGATTTCTGACAGACCTAAGTGATTTGCAAGTGGAGTTTGATTGTGTAAAGAAAAAACTTGAGATGGACTTATCCATTCATTCATTAACCCAACAAATATAATTTGAGTACCAGGCATGTAATAGTTAAGGATCTAGGAATAAAATAAAGTACTTAATCCCAAGATACCCACATTTTACTAGGTAAGAAAGACCATGGGGGCACCTGGGTGGCTCAGTCAGTTAAGAGTGAACTTCGGGTCAGGTAATGATCCCAGGGTCCGGGGATTGAGCCCCTGATTGGGCTCTCTGCTCAGCAGCAATTCTGTTTCTCCTTCTACCTCTGTAATTTCTCTCGCTTTTACTCTCTCTCAAATAAAAAAAATAATAATAATAAATAAAGTCTTAAAAAAAGAAAGACCATAAATATCTAAACAAATAAATATATAAGATTATATTTGCTTAAGGTGGTCAGAGAGAATCTATTTGAGAAGTTGCTATTTGAACAAAACACGAAAAAAGTGGAAAAGTGAGCAACGTAGAACATATGGAGAAAATGTCCAAACAGTGAAGCAGTAAGTGCAAAATACCTGAGATAGAAGAATGCTTTCTGTGTTCAAGGAATTGTATGGAAATCACTGCACCTGCATTAAAGTGGAGAAGGAAAGAGAAGAAATGTCTTATCAGCCATTTTTAAGGCATTAGCCTTTCTCTGAGTGTGTTCAACATAGAGTACAGGGGCAAGGTGGACAAGGAGTTTCATTAGTAAGCTGTTGCAATAATTCAGGTTTGAAATCATGGTGGTTTGGGCCACAGTTAACGGATGGCAATGGTAAACAATGGTTAGAAACTGGAGGTAATTTGAAGGTAATAATCCTAAGTGATCTAAGGGATCAGATGTGTATATCAGAGAACAAGAAGAGTGAATGATCACTCTGAGGATTTTGTCCTTTGCAACTGAAAGGATAAAATTATATTTAATGAAATGGGTAAAAGAGGGCAGAGTAGTTTGAATAATCTTCCCTCCAAATACATGTCTACCTGGAATCTCAAGATGTGACCTTATTTGGAAACAGGATCTTTACAGATTCTTCAGATAAATATTGAAATGAGTTAATACTGAATTAGATGAGCCCTGAACTTAAAGGCAGTGTCCTTAAAGAGATAAAGTACTGAGACACAAAGAGATGCAGGGAACGTAAAGATGGGGGCAGAAAATGGAGTGCTGTGTCTACAAGCCAAGGGATACCAAAGATTGCTGGCAACCAACCAAAGTTAGGAGAAATGCATGGAAGAGATTCACCCTTAGAGCCTCTAAAAGGAAAACAACCTTGCCAACACCTGGGATTCAGACTTCTTTCTCCAGAACTGTGAAAGAACAAATTTATATTGTTTTCAGCCATCAAGTTCATGGTGATTTCTTATGGCAGTCCTAGGAAACAGATTCAGATGAGGAGAAGAAATGGGGAGTTTGTGGGAAATTAGGAGTTTGATTTTTTGGTATATAATTTGAGATACTTATCATAGATCTCAGGAAATATGTTGAATTGGTGAAGGTGGTCATAAAAGTGTAGAGTGCGGAGGTGAAATTAAGCCAGATATAATTATTTATGAATCATTAGGGCACTGTTGATATTTACAGTTGTCAGCAAATGAAACTACCTGTGGGATGACTGTAACTGAGAAGAAAACTGATAACATGGTTGAGTCGTTGGGTCTTCCAACATTTACAGTTGAAGAACTAAGGAACCAGCAAAAGAAAGTGAGAGGGTATAAAAGACAAGTGAAGAGTTTGCAAAAGATTCTTTGCCAAATGTTAGCATTTGGATGGATGGTGGGAATTGGATATTGAGTCTAGCAATGTGGAGATTGCTGTTGACCTTTTCAACAACTATTTTAATGATGTGCTGGCAGTAAAGACCCTAATTGCTTTGGGTCCTGAAGGGAAAGACCAAGAGTGAATTCAAATTTCCAGTTTTCAAGCTGGGCAAATTAGGGAGTTTGAGAAAGATAGAACAGATGCTTGAGGTGGATGCAGGTTCATATATTTAAGGGTTAGGTATCCCAGCTTACAATAATACAAATAAATATTTGTTCTATTAAAACTTTGAAGCCATGCTAATATGTACAGTGAACCATAGATTTCTTGGGCAATTTAAATGCTAACATAATTGTGATGAGAAAAATCTGTCTCATAACAGATTTGGTTACAAATGAATAATACTACTACTAATAATAATACAAAATAAATGATAAATTGGTTAAAATTTCATAATAAGTAAATGAAAAATTGTACATAAAAATGAAAAATATGAGGCAAATTTTAAAATTTCTCTAGTAGTACTTTAAGAAAGAAAAAAAATCCTCAAGTGTCCAAAATTTGATACAGAACTGTTATAGAGTTAATTTATTAGCTTAATATTTCCAAATAAATGGAGTGTTTATTTTGTGTCAATTTCATATAATATTTATTTAAATCATATTCACTTATTCATTATTAGAGTCTATTCTTTAATTTTTTTCTAGAAAGTATAATTTTTCCTAGAAAGTATAATTTTTCTCAGTTCAATTTATTTTTCTTTTTAATACCAGTAGAAGTACTTTTATATTTTGTCTTTTCATTTATGAAAAAATGCTCTGTAAAATTTTAGCCAATATCAATTGTATTGCATTTATGCTGTTTTTGTGATAGGGATAAGTATGAATGGAATGAAAAACAGTGGTAAACTTGTTCCTAGGAAAATACATAAGAAAGCCATGTCTACGCTCTGAAACATATTTAGTGCTACACTATTATTCAAGAGTAGATCAGTGTATTTGCTAGCCAATTGTTTCAATCTTTAGTATTTTATGTACCATATAATTTCTGTGCTTGTTTTGACAGGGTGAAGAATAAGTAGAATACAATAAGCAATGCAGTAAAATTTGTTGAATAAAAGTAGAGTTACAGAGAAAAAAAGGGCACATATCATTTTGATTTTGGTAAAATAGACTTTCTTCAATTCCATATAATTACATTGTACAAGAACTTGAAACACTGGTATAACATTTACTGTTGTCTGCCAAATAATTGAATCTCTAATTTTAAAAAAACATTAGTATAAGAGAAAGAATTTACATTACTTATGAAAAGCATAACTTCTTCCACTTTTAATTAAAGCTTTATTATTAAAATTCATTTGTTAATTTTTAGGTGGAGGAAATACATTTACTTTCAATCACTGCACTTAAGTAAAAGAGAACAAAACTTAATCATCCAAAAATGCCACAGAAACAAAGTTTTTGTTGGCACAGGTCCCCCCTTTTTACTAATATGCCCTACATATTTAATTAACTAGATCTCCTCAAAGTCTGGTATTTGTCTCTGTAATCACTGATATCCTCATTGCATGTTGGGTTTACTCCTCCTCTGCCACAATTGGAAAGTACCTCCAGAGAAGGTGGGACTATTTTAGCACTCACCTTATCTTCTTTTATGAGTCACCATTCTGTATTGACTATTGTCCCAATTTCTTATTTTTTTAAGATTTATTTATTTATTTTAGAGAGAAGTGGGGGCAGAAGTAGGGGAAGAGGGCGTGAGAGAATCCCTAGCAAACTCCCTGCAAAGTGAAGAGCTGGATGGGGGCTTTAGCCCACAACACTCAGATCATGACCTGAGCTGAAATCAAGAGTCAAATGCTTATCTGACTGAGCCACCCAGACATCTCCCATTTTCTAAATAATTTTTAATGTAAAAGTATAGAAAATACCCAAGTCAACAGGAATTATATATTGATTAATCTTCTTTATGTTTAGATATACACATGCCCCACATATCCTCTTCATATCTGCCTCAAGATCCATTTATAATCTATATTATCAAAAGATTATCCTTAAAATGAATAGGGAATCAAATTATTTTAGCTTCTTTAATTATCATGCAAATTACCTTCTATATATTTTCAGATAGATTTTTGTGATGTTTAGGAGTAATTCTATGCCCTTTAATTTTGGATAACTTGCCCATTTGTTTACCTATAATAGACTTATCATTATCTTATAATGAGATATTTTATGGATAGTTTAAATCATAACCTGTCTTTAACCCAAGAAGAGAGAAAGGGAAATAATAAATTACCAAGAAAAATATTAATTTTATTAAAAATTAAAGATCTGAGAAAGAAACCAAAGCAAAGAAATTTAAAAACATTTCCTGCACAAATGATGTGTTATACTCATGTTTCTTTCTCTGTATTGATTTTGTAGTACCTTTCTTCCTGAAAAGCCCTGCCCCCTCCCTTATATCAATCTAAATCCAGGACTTCCTTTATGGGGACCTTTATTTCTTTCTCTGTATGAGTAGTTCCTGAAATCATCAGTCACTGTGATCTCCGTTTTCTGAATGCTTATAGATCTCGAAGTTGTACCAATCCATCTACCACCAGACCACATGTTACCTTGTATTGTTCTTTCGTTCTTTGTATTGATTTTAAGTTGTTTCTTGAATGTCTACTGTTAAACTGTAAGTGCCTTCAAGTGTCAGGTACACAACAGGTGCTTAAAAAATTCTCAGTGAGTCCAAAGAGTCAAACACATAGAAAATTTAAAGAATGGTTTCAATCAACTGAGATTTTGGTGAACAGAATAACAGCCAATTTACTGTACTATAATAACATTCTTGAATCAAAATCAAAGCTTCAGTGTGAAACATAGGTAAGACCCTAAGAAAGCAAAATATTTTGTCTCTGGCTATACGTAGACTACTCCTCTCTTACTTATTCCTGCAACTATTCAGAATTCTAGTGAAGGCTGCCTTTTCCCAAAATGTCTCCCTATTAAAGTGCAATCACACCTTGCTTTCCAAACCTTCAAACACTGAACTTCCTCAGTAGAGACAGATTATTTTAGTCTCAGAGAAGAAAGTAAACAAATGAAGAGGTAAAATTAATTCAGATAACATGAGTTGTTGTTAGGATGTGTTCATTCTAGTTGTGCATTTCCCTTGGAAGTGACATTTGCAATGGTGTCATACCAGAGCAGAGTCATCTCAGCTGCCTGTGTTTTCTGAGTGCTCTGTGCCCTGTACTCACGCTAGGTATTTCTGCTTTCCATTCTTAATAGTTAGAATACTCGTTCCTTCCTTTCCTTTCACCAATGTCTTCTGATCAAATGAATGCATCTCTCTTGTTCTGTCTACATGCACACACACACACACACACACACACAATAATATATGTACATATATATACACACACACACACACACATACGTATATATAGATGATGGGGTTACATATGGCAAGGCTTAAGGTTAATTCTACAATTCTGTGTTTAATTCTAAAATTCTATAATAAAATAGGTATATTGTGGTGACTGCTTGCCATATTCCAGGAATTCCAAGTATTTATTATAGGCAAGTATTATTACATCTGTATGATGAAGAACCTGAAATTCAGAAAATTAACTGGTGTAATATCAAATAGTCCATGGATTGTGAGCTATCTCTTCACTAGATTGCATTGAATCCTTTTATCTTTCATACCATTCATATCTGTCATCCAATCAAATGCACAAATACTGCATTTCCTCAGTTTGACTACAGGTGTGCATGTGTGTTTACATGTGTGTGTAAGAAAAAAAATAAAAAAATAGAGCCAGCCTGGACTATAGTTAGTTCTGCTTTGCAGAAGGCTGGCATAAATTTTCAAGTGGACAAAAAAATTTCCAAGGTGCTTCCTCTACTCACTAGAAAAGAAGAAAAATTAACTGAAATTCTAAAGGTACTGTCACACTGAAAATTCCTTTTTTTTTATAGGATAGAGGTCTGAGTTATGGCCCTATTTTATGTGTGTATGGTTGTTTTTCATAGCTGTACAAATTAAATCAGGATTTAATAATGTAAAGATAGAAAGAACCCAGGAAATGAAGTAGAAATGAGATTAATTTACTCCACACAATAATAAGAATGATAAAAATACTGAATCTTCAGGAGCCTGAAGTTAGGGAGAATGAGCAAAGTCTTAAGCAAGTAAGGACAGGAAACAACATGATTAGAGTTGAAGCTTATTATTAGACCCAGTGCAAAGGTAAGTGAAAGAATTCCAAGAACAAGGATATATACTATTCTTAGTGTAGTATATATCACCCAGATAGTGAATGAAGCATACCACACACTCAAGTGGGAACACTTTAAGAGAATCAAAGAAAATTGACTGGTTTCCATATCTCAGGTCATGACAGAGAAGAAAAAAATGAAATAAGAATAAAGTTGAAACAAGGGCAGAAGTTGCAAGAATAGGAATTTTTTTCCATAGGCTATAGAAATAATTGGATTGAAGCTGTCCAAACAAAACTGTCTCAGAAAATGATAGAAGGTATAAGGAACTTGAGAGCATAGCCAGTATATATCACATACATAATCACACATCCATGCACATATACACACATCCAGTGGACAGAAAAAATAAAGCAAATGACTTCATATTTTAGTTAATTTAAGACTTATCTTGGAAACCGGTAAAAAATTCATGTTCCAAGGCCACTGATTAAATTCTGATTAAGAAGGGAGGGGCAAGATGGTGGAGGAGTGGGGAACTCCATTTTAACCCTTCCCCTGAATTTAGCTGGATATCTATCAAGCCAGTCTGAACACCAACAAAATCAGCCTGAGGTATAAGATTAAAACTCACAAATCTTATAACCAAGGAAACCATTTAAGGGCAATTAAGGGGAAGAGATTCCTTTCATACAGGGGGAGGAACATCAGAATAATGTCAGACCTCTCCACAGAAACATGACAAGCCAGAAATGGCTGGCAAGACATATTCAGGGTACTAAATGAGAAGAACATGCAGCCAAGAATACTTTATCTTGAAAGGCTTTCATTCAGAACAGATAGAGAGATAAAGAGCTTCCAGGATCACATAAACTGAAAGGATATGTGACATCTAAGGGACCCAACCATATGCTGTCTACAAGAGACTCATTTTGAACCTAAAGCTACATCCAGACTTAAAGTGAAGGGATGGAGAACCATTTTTTATGCCAATGGACTTCAAAAGAAAGATGGGGTAGTTCTTATATCAGACAAATTAGATTTTAAGTTAAAGACTCTAGTTAGAGATATGGAAGGACACTGTATCATTTTTAAAGGGTCTATCCAACAAGAGGATCTAATAATTGGAAATATTTATGTCCCCAACATGGGAGAAGACAACTACATAAGCCAACTCTTAACCAAAATAGACATATTGACAATAATGTGTTAATAGTAGGAGACCTCAACACTCCATTCTCAACAATAGACAGATCATCTAAGCAGAAAATCAACAAAGAAACAAGAGCTTTGAATTTGGAGATGGACCTCATAGATATATACAGAAAAACACTTCACCCTAAAATAACAGAATACTCATTCTTCCTGAGTTCACATGGAAATTTCTCCAGAATAGACCACATATTGGGTCACAAATCAGGTCTCGACTGATACCAAAAGACTGAGATTATTCCCTGCATATTCTCAGGTCACAATGCTTAGAAACTGGAATTCAATCAGAAGAAAAAAAAATGGAATAAATTCAAACACTTGGAAACTAAAGGCCATTCTGATTAAGAACATTTGGGTCAACCAGGAAATCAAAGAAGAACTTAAACAATTCATGGAAATCAATGAGAACAAAAACACATTGCTCCAAAACCTATGAGATACTGCAAAGGCAGTTCTAAGGGAGAAATACATAGCCATCCAAGACTCACTCACTCAAAAAAACAAAGAAAAAACAAACAAACAAGCAACAAACAAAAAAACAAAAAACAAACAAACAGACAAAAAAACTTCCAATAGCAAAATCCAGAATTCATCAATTAGCTTTACACCTTAAAGAACTGGAGAAAAAACAACAAGTGAAGCCCAAGCCATGCACTAGAAAAGAAATAATTAAGACTAGAGCAGAGATCAATGAATTAGAAACCAGAAATACAGTAGAGCAGATCAACAAAATTAGAAGCTGTTTCTTTAAAATAATTAATAAGATCAATAAACCACTGGCCAGACTTATCCAAAAGAAAAGAGAAAGAACCCAAATTAATAAAATTATGAATGAAAGGGGAGAATCACAACTATTACTAACAAAATAGAAACAGTTATCAGAAATTATTATCAACAACTATATGCCAATAAATTAAGCAACCTGGAAGAAATGTATGCCTTCCTGGAAACCTATAAACTACCAAGACTGAAACAGGAAGAAATTGACAACCTGAATAGATCAATAAACAGTAACGATATTGAAAAGCAGTGGTCAAAAACTTGCCAAAAAACAAGAGCCCAGGACCTGAAGAATTCCCTGGGGAATTCTAACAAATATCCAAAGAAGAAATAATACCTATTCTCCTGAAGCTGTTTCAGAAAATAGAAACAGAAGGAAAACTTCCAGACTCACTCTATGAGGCCAGCATAATCTTGATCCCAAAACCAGAAAAAAAAAAAAAAACCATCAAAAAGGAGAATTTCAGACCAATATCCATGATGAATACAGATGTCAAGATTCTCAACAAGATCCTAACTAATAGGATCCAAGAGTACATTAAAAGGATTGCACTTCATAGCCAGGTAGGATTTATCCCTGGGATGCAAGGGTGGTTCAACACTCACAAATCAATCAATGTGATAGAACACATTAATAAGAGGAGAGAGAAGAACCATATTGTCCTCTTCATTGATGCAGAAAAAACATTTTAAAAAATAGAGCATCCTTTCCTGATTAAAGCTCTTCGAGTGTAGGGACAGAGTTAAACATTCCTCAATTTCATAAAAACCATCTTGAAAAACCCACATAAAATATTCTCAATGGAAAAATGCCTAGAGAATTTCCCTTAAGGTCAGGAACACAACAAGGATGCCCACTTTCATCAGTATTGTTCAACATAGCTAGAAGTCCTAGCAACAGCAATCAGACAGCAAAAAGAAATAAAATGTATTCAAATTGGCAAAGAAGAGGTCAAACTCCCTCTCACAGATAACATGATACTTTATATGGAAAACCTAAAAGACTCCACCCCTAAATTACTAGAACTCATGCAGCAATTCAATAATGTGGCAAGATACAAAATCAATGCACAGAAATCAGTTGCTTTCCTATACACTAAAAATGTAACTGTAGAAAGAGAAATAGGGAATTGATTCCATTTACAGTAGCACCAAAAACCATAAGATACCTTTGAATAAACCTAACCAAAGAGGTGAAGGATCTATACTCAAGAAACAACAGAACACTTAAGAAAGAAATTGAAGAAGACACAAAAAGATGGAAAAACATTCCATTATCAGGGATCAGAAGAATAAACATTGTTAAAATGTGCTGTCCAGAGAAATCCATACTTTCAATGCTATCCTGATCAAAATACCAATGCCATTTTTCAAAGTGCTGGAACAAACAATCCTAAAATTTGTTTTGGAATCAGAAAAGACCTTGAATCACCAAGGAAATGTTGAAAAAGAAAAACAAAGCTGGGGCATGATGTTGGCTGATTTCAGGATATATTACAAATTGGTGATCACCAAGACAGCATGGTATTGGCGCAAAACCAGACACATAGATCAACAGAACAGAATAGAGAGCCCAGATATGGACTCTCAATTCTATGGTCAACTAATCTTCGATAAAGCAGGAAAAAATATTCAATGGAAGAAAGACAGTCTCTTCAATAAATGGGGCTGGGAAAAAATGGATAGCTATGTACAGAAGAATGAAACTTGTCCATTCACTTACAATATACACAAAGTTAAACTCTAAATGGATGAAAGACCTCAATGTGAGACAGGAATCCATCCTAGAGTCCTAGAGAAGAACATAGGCAGTAACTTCTTAAACAATGGCCACAACAACTTCTATCAAGACACTCTCCAAAGGCAAGGGAAACAAAAGCAAAAATAAACTTTTGGGACTTCATCAAAATAAAAAGCTTCTGCACACCAAAGAAATCAGTCAACAAGTAAAGAGGCAACCCATGGAATGGGAGAAGATATTTGCAATTGACACTACAGATGATATCCAAGATCTATTAAAAAACAAAGAACAAAACAAAACAAAAAAACTTCTCAAACTTAATACCCATAAAACAAATAATCAAGTCAAAAAATGAGCAGAAGACATGAACAGACACTTCTCCGAAGAAGACATATAAATGGCCAATAGACACATGAAAAAATGTTCCTCATCATTAGCCATCAGGGAAATTCAAATCAAAACCACATTGAGATACCACCCTACACCAGTTAGAATGGCAAAAATTGACAAAGCAAGAAACAAAAAATGTTGGAGAGGCTGTGGAGAAAGGGGAACCCTCTTACACTGTTGGTGGGAATGCAAGTTGGTGCAGCCACTTTGGAAAACAGTGTCGAATGTCCTCAAAAATAGAGCTACCCTATGACCTAGTAATTGCACTACTGGGTATTTACTCCAAAGATACAGATATAGTGAAAAGAAGGGCTACATACATCCCCATGTTCATAACAGCAATGTCCACAATAGCCAAACTATGTAAAGAGCCAAGACGCCCTTCAAAAGATTAATGGATAAGGAAGACATGGTCTATATATACAATGGAGTATTACTCAGTCTTCAGAAACTATGAATACCTAACTTTTGCATCAACATGGATGTAACCAAAGGAGATTATGCTGAGTGAAATAAGGCAAAAAGAGAAAGTCAATTATCATATGGCTTCACTTATTTGTGGAACATAAGGAATAGGATGGAGATCATTAGGAGAAGGAAAGGAAAAATAAAAGGGGGAGGATCAGAAGGGGAGAGGAATGATGAGAAACTATGGACTCTGGGATACAGAGGGTTTTAGAGGGGAGGATGGTAATGGGATAAGTTAGCCCAGTAATGGGTATTAAGGAGGACACATATTCCATAGAGCACTGGGTGTCATATGCAAACAATGAATCATGGAACATTACATCAAAATCTAATGATGTACTGTATGGTGACTAACATAACATAATATAAAAAATCAAATAAATAAATTCTGATTAAGTAAAGTCTGGAATGATATTGGATTCCAGAATCTGTGCTGGAAGAATAAACAGGTTTCAAGTAAAATTGGAAATAATGCTTCTTTACAATTATTAGAGACAAATATCCAACTAGAGTCATATTTGCATGGCTATTTTTCATAATTATTTTTAGTTACTTTTTGTTTAATTTGTTATATCTACTCTTTAATATATAATTGTGTTATTAACAAATAATCACATTGACTCATGCTTTTCAATTTCATAGTATCTTGAGAATTAAAGCAATTTTGATTCTGAGACTTAGATTTATTTATGTAATTTAGAATACCAGTTTGTTGGCAATTTATTGTACCCTTCAGAGACTGAGTTTAAAAATATTTCTGAATATTGTATTTCTCATTATTATCACTAGTATATTAAAAGATTTATTATTTATTTGTGCACATGGTGCTAAACACCATGTTAGAAACTTTATGTTATTTTTAAACTTTTCCCCAAATATTTTCCAAGATTCAGAATTCTGACTCTAAATTCATGCTTGTTTTTTCTAGTTTTTTTAAATTAGTTTTTAGATATTCATCAACTATTTATATATGTCCACTTATCTACTGGTTTTGTTATATAATTGTCTGATATTAAAGAATCCAGTTGGTAGAAAAAATAAATGGTAAATATTGATAAAATTTAATTATAATCATGTTAAATTGTTTTTTTTAAATGTTGAAAGCTCATTCTGTGAAAATAAACAGAATTATTTTGTGATACACTTATAATTCACTACTTGGAATCACTTGACAAAACAATTTTAATCTCTTGATTTACTTATAATTAAGGTTTACATTTACTAATTATAAATAAATCTGAGTCCCCATACTTTATAATAAGAGTTTGATGGCATTCCACAATGTTTCCATAAAGCTTTCCTGTTAAAGAAAGGCTATAAAGATATCAACTATTACAAGTATTATCAAATTCAACCAAAATCATTTGCTTCAAAATTATTAAATGTTAACAATGCATATTTTTAAATTAGTTTAAAAACATTTATATTCCTCTCAGTTTATTCTACTCATGTATAATAACTGTCTGGGGTCTCTGTTGTACAATTATAGGCTGCAGCATACGTTTTTGCCCTCCAGCCTTGAAAGTATAATAATTGGTAGTAAAAGACATTTTAATTCAATAGGATATACCATATGATCCGTGGCCAATTATTAAAAGACACCCCTGATATTGGAGTGTTGTGTGTTGAAATAAGATAGCATATATCTATTCTTTATCATAGTATACTGTTACATAAAAGAAAGTTTCACTGTTGAAATAATATCGCATACCTCTTTTCTGTTCCATACACTACTGTTAAATATAAGAAAATTTTACTGCACAGAATCCTGGAGGCATTAAAAGAGCTTTATACCTATGGAATAGCAGGTATATTGATTAATATTCTTCATCTCCTATGATTTGAGGAAGTTGTTCAAAAAACAAGTTTGAGAGTAAGATGAGAACAAATATTATAAATTTATTGTAATATCAAGTTATTAGGAATTGGCATAATGGTCTTATAAGCAGCACCATATTTGTTTTGTTCATAAAGGAGAATACAAAACAATGGGAAAGAAAGTACATATATCTTAGAGATGGAACAGTCTAAGGGACTCCGATGGGCAAAGCAGAAGTACTGTTTCATAAGGTGGTTTTAAAAGTGTCCTATTCACTAAAATAAAGAAGATAAAGATAAAGAAGATGTGGTCCATATACACTATGGAGTATTATGCCTCCATCAGAAAGGATGAATACCAAACTTTTGTAGCAACATGGACAGGACTGGAAGAGATTATGCTGAGTGAAATAAGTCAAGCAGAGAGAGTCAATTATCATATGGTTTCACTTATTTGTGGAGCA